>ML796909.1:327924-338791 GCA_009831015.1 Picea engelmannii | reverse complement strand
TTCTTTTTGTCATTTGCCGAAGACCTCTGAACTTGGTAGGGCCATCAATGCCCACATCATCGTCGCTGCTTATTACAGTGATCATTGCCTATTATTCAGAGTATGTTCCGTTGCAGAATTGTCTTCTGCCTTTATCATTTACCTCCCCTGAGGGCGTTGCAGTTGTCTACACCAACAGTTCCGTCATCTTTTTTCAGAGTTACATCACACGAGCATGGGGCATGCCTGCCTCGTTTGTACACAGTTGTATATTTTTTCATGCACGTCTCTCAGAAGGTCGAGATACGGGTTCCTTTTTCCTCCAACGGATCACTCTGAAGGGTCCCACTATTGCTTTCCCTTAAAACACCATTCTCAGTAGAAGAAACATTGATGGATTTCGGCTATATGTATGCTCCTAACCTCATCCATCAGGGGGCATCTGTTATCACTGAAATTTCGTCTGCACATGGCGACAAGAACTCCACATCATCAAAACAGTAATGAAGTCATTCATGGCACTGAATTAAGTTCACAGCATTCCAGAAGGGTCAAAAACTATACCAAGTAGCCAAAAATTGAAGGGCGCTTTACAACAGCTTGATGCGCGCACATATGCGCGGGACACAAACGTGTTATCAGCGCATGCGCGCTCCGACGCGCGCCTGTCAACACAAAAACCCATGCATCTGCTAATACGGCGCATTAATTGCATAAGTCAGCCTCCCGACCGCCTATGGACCGGCCCCCGAGATGATTTGACCCTCGAATCAGGGTCGGCTCTGCAAATTCGGCGAATTAAATGACCTAAGTGAACCCTAAACAAGTCCGTGTTCACACCGGAAGTTGGTTACGTGACCGCCTGGAAAAATGCTATAAATAGCCGTGAAGACTCACTGTTTCAGCAGAGAATTCAAGGCATTGTTACGCTGTCCAGATGATTCAGAGCTCAGCCTTTGACAAACAATTCATCAGCAGTTCAACTCAGAGTTCTTTCATCACTCAGTTCAGTTCTATTCATTTTGTAAGGAAAGCATCGTGTTGAGGGCCCCAAAGGACCTTCCACTGGAGGGAGAGGGAACCCCTATCTCTGTCTTCAGCGTGTGCTCTGGTTTCACTAATAGATCAAGCCTGGAACCATTGACGACTCCCTTGTCTTATGTTTGATTTTTTTGTTTATTTTTGTAATGTTATTTGCTTTCAGTTCGTAGTTAGATTATAGTTTGTTTTTGTTTTCTGTTAACCCCCTTTTGCTCCACAACATCCTGTTCTGCCTTGCTAAGCCCAACAGGGCATGCTAGTGCTCCCATTTTTGCTCACCCGACGACGATTCGAGCACAAACACTCCCCCCTTAAGAAGCAATGGTTTCCATTGCGTTGAGTTCCCCCATCAGATGATGAAATTTGTGCTGAATTTGCCCCTGAGTGAGCCACTTGCCTTGGTGCAGGAGGCACCCTGCTTTGACAACTCGATAAAGATGGATCCTTTGCTATCGGGTGACCTTGATATGTGTGTCCACAATCTGATCACTGGATGCCTATTGCATGTAGTCATGGTTTAGTTCTATTGGTTTGAACTGCTCTGCTATCTCCGAGGTGTCCAATAATGGTGGGAAATATGGTCGAAGGAGAGCCATGTTGAAGACTTGGTGCAAGACAAGGAAAGGGGGAATGTTGAGCACAAAATCATTGTCACCCACAACCTTCGTGATGGTGTATGGCCCATACCGAAGTGGGCAAATATTTCGATTGGGCCCCGTAAGGCCTTCTTACTTCAAGTGCAACCAAACTTTGTCGCCGAACTGAAACTTATGTGGCACGTGGTGTTGATCATGGCCTTGCTTGTACTTTTCATTGGACTTCTTTAAAATATCCTGAACCTGTTGGCGGATGTTGTGGATCCTCTCAATGAACCGGGTGGATTTTTCAGCTTCTGGTGGAGAAGGAGACGAGTCGGCCAAGGTGTTCGCCAGGGGTAGTGCAACATCCATGGGGCCCAATGGTTGGAATCCCAACCCCACCTAAAAGGGGTTGTGGCCAGTTGAGCTATGCAGGGCTCAGTTATAGCTATGATGGACATAGGGAAGAATCTCATCCCATGTGCGGGGGTGCTTGGAATTGTACATGCACAAGATATGTATGATCATCCGATTGACGACCTCAGTTTGGCCATCTATCTGAGGGTGGAATGCAGTGTATTTGATGAGCTTGTTATCCAGCAGTGACCAGAGGCTCAACCAGAATGTGCTGAGGAAACAACTATCTTGATCTGAGACAATGGTTTTTGGGATCCCAAAGTGTACCCAGACACGTTCAAAGAAGAGCTTGGCAGTGGTCTCTGCTGTGATGCTCTTCTTATAGGCGGCCAGAATCGCCATCTTGGAAAAACGATCAACAACCACAAAAACACAGTCATTTCCCCTCTTGGTGGATGGAAGGAATGACAGATCCGACTTCTTAGTGGTCGGTTTGGAAATAGTGTAGGTGGTACAGGACCTGATATACTTGCCAACATACTTTCAAAATTTTGGCCAGTAGAAATGTTTATGTAGCACTGCCACTGTCTTTTCAATGCCAAAGTGTCCTGCCACCCGACTGTAGTGAGCTTCCCAGATCAGCTTCGTGTGGTCGCTTGAAGGAACACAAAGATGGCCCAAATGACACAATAGCCCATCCTGAAGATGGAAATCAACGACCATTGAGTTTTCTCCCAACATTTGGTAGGTGGTGGAGAAGTCATGGTCTGTCTCATAGAGGTGGGGCCATCCAGAGGTCTCAATGCTGCAAGAGTCTAGCATCGTGGTGAGTTCCACGACTGGAGTTCGGCTGAGGCAATCGACAACTCGGTTGGTACTTCCTATTTTATACTTGATGTTGAGGTGGAACTACTGTAAGTATGTGGCCCACTTCTGATGGCGGTGATTCTGCAATTTTCCTAGGGTCTGCATGAACTACAATGGCTTGTGATCAGTGTGGATGACTGTCTCCTTCCCCAGAATGTAATGTCTCCACTGGCGGTAGACTTGCAAAATGGAGTACATTTATTTGTAATAAGTAGGGTACTTACGGACAACATCTGATAGTATCTCGCTATGATACGACACAGGGTGGCCATGTTGAGTGAGAACGACGCCCACAACATAGTCTAAAGCATATGTCTCGATCTCAAAATGATGTTGCAGGTCTGGTAATGAAAGTGTCGGTGATGAGCACAAGAGATGCTTCAAGTCATGAAAGGCTTGTTGTTGGGACAGGCCCCACACAAATTTTTCATTACTTCCACCCCTGGTTACTTGGATGAGGGCCCATGCGATATGAGAGAATCCCAACATGAAGCTTCGATAGAAATTGGCAAGTCCCAAGAAGCTCCAAAGCTCAAAGAGTGTGGTTGGGGCTAGACAGTCACGGATGAACTGGATCTTGGCTAGATCCACATGCACACCATGCTGATCAATTATGTAGCCTAAGTAGTGGACCCTGTCTATGCTGAAGAATCATTTTTCCAAGTTTGCATATAGTTTGTTCTATTGCAGGGTGTGCAGAACCTGTTGAATATGATGCAAGTGTTCCTCCCAAGTCTTGTTGTAGATGAGGATGTCATCCAGATACACCACTACAAAAGTACTGGTGAAAGGTCGCAGGATATCATCCACCATCCTCATAAAAGTTGCTGGAGCATTTGTCAAACCAAAGGGCATGACCAACCATTGAAAAAGACCTTCGTTTGACTTGAAGGTGGTCTTCCATACATCTGTATGTTCTATTGGGACCTGGTGGTATCCAGAATTTAGATCAATATTACTGAAGTATTTGGCCCCTGTGAGCTGATCAAGGAGGTCGTCAATTCGGGGAATCAGGTATCGGTTCCGGACTTTGATTTTATTCAAGGCTTGGTAATCAATGTAGAGTCACTAGGTCCCATCTTTCTTTTGCACCAGTACAATTGGGCTCCCACAAGGTGATGAGATGGGACAGATGTGCCCCTTTTCGAGAAGTTCTTGGATCTACCTCTTGATATCCTCATTTTCCAATAGAGAGAAGTGGTAGAACGACGAATTGGGTAGCGGTGTTCCTAGGGTCAGAACGATGGGATGCTTGACCTGACAGTGTAGAGGTACCCCACATCTACGAATGGAAAAGGTGCTCACCTTCTTCTGGCTCATCTGGTTGATTAGGCTAGATCTTGGTGGTAGCAACAGTGGCACTAGACTTTGCGTCAATGATCCGTCTTCCCCTTTCTAGTTTTGACTCAGATTCAGAACCTACATCTGATTAAGAGGCTTTCACTTCATCCACCAGTGACTTTTTTAAGTGACAATCAACAGTGTTATGCCAAGGGCTCTTATGGAAGTCGCACCACTTCTCGGTATCCTTCTTTGTATTTCTGATGTCCTTCTTTTCATATGGCTTGGACTGGTTGTCCTGATACTGTCCATCTTTTCTCTGTCCTTTGTTCTATAGGTTGGGGCCGCCATTTCCTGGTTTTTGCTGTGAGGGGTTTTCAGGCCCAAATTGTCGCGTCTTTTGTTTGAGCTTCTGCTTTATTTTGACGACATATCGATAGGTCGCGCCCAAGGACGAGATGTCCATAAATTCCATTTCGTTTTGGATGTATCTATGCAGAGCATTGCGATACTTGAGCACCATATGTCGCTCTGAATCTTTGATACCCAGCTTGGAGTGCAGGGTATGGAAGATATTTGTGAAATCTAGCACTGCTTCATCTCTTTCTTGCCACAGTGTGGTCCATTTGGGATACAAGTCATCATAACTTTTGACAGGGTAGTATTGTTCCTTAATAACATCCCTGAAGGATTCCCAGGTGGTTGTGACTATAAATAATGAGGGTTCCTCTATTTCCTTTTGCTCACAGAAAGTTTCCCACCAATCTTTGACATGGGGAGCGGCTTTGAGGAGTACAAAAGTAATTTTTTCTCTACTTGAAAAGTTATGGACATAAAAATACCCTTCTAGTAGATTCAACCACCTGTCTACAACATCCGCGTCTATATGACCTTCAAATATAGGAATATCGAAGTTGATTTGTACCTTGAAGGGGGCGACGCCTCCACTCGAGGAAGATGCGTCGCTTGTTGGTAGACGTCGAAGGATTTGCGTGAAACTATCCATCATCTCATTCCTCTGTTGCATGAGGGCTTCCTCAAGAAACATTTTGAAAGGATTTCCTGTCTAGTCATATTTATTTTCTCCTTCCATGAGAGGTCATTTGGGCATGCGAGAGATTTTGTCTGCAAGAGAAACAATATCGAGACCCAATTCTTTGTACCGTGACCTCCTTGGGGACATGAATTAAGACGACAAGGAGAAGACCACTCTGATACCACTGATATGGATTTTGTGAGCAGAATGAAATGAATACAAATTATTAAAATATGACTAACACAGAATTACAGAGATACAGTAAAACTGGTTTTCTATTCAATAAGGAAATAAGCTGAAACTGTAAAATGCAGCGAAAAACAAACTTGCTGGAATGGTGGCGGCTTATCCTTGAGAAAAGATGTGACGACTGCGATCATTCGCAAGAAGATGATTACAATGAGGCTCTGAAGGCCTTTTTAGAATAAACGGGAATCTCAAAAACCCTATACATCCAAAAACCTAACCCTAGGAGATGAAGCGCCACAAGTCATGTGGGCCCCGTTTGGGTAAGTTAGTCGGTCAACTCCCCAGGGTTGTAACTTTTGCATACGATCTTCGTTTTAGGTGCACGATAACCCGTTGGAAAGGTCTATCCGAGGACTACACATTTTGGTCTAATCTAGGAAAGGGAATTTTCGATTGTGGCAATCTCTAAAAATGTTATTTAGGGCCTCAAAACGGCCCCGCAAGTCAGGGACCGAAAAACTAGGAAAAAAACTGCCAAACTGCCAAACTGAACCAGTTGGAATAGGTGGGAGGACACTGAAAACCGTATGGGTCAATCCTCCCCCCTTAGGAAGCAATGGTCTCTATTGCATTGTGTTCCCCCATCATATGAGGAAATTTGTGCTGAATTTGGCCTCGGGTGAGCCAATTGCCTTGGTGCAGTAGTTGCCCTGCTTTTACAACTGGATAAATATGGATCCTTTGCTGTCGGGTGCCCTTAATATGTGTGTCCAAAATTTGATCACTAGATTCCTATTGCATGAATTCATGGTTGAGTTCTGTTGGTGTCAACTGCTCTGCTATCTCCGAGGTGTCCAATAATGGTGGGAAATATGGCCGAAGGAGAGCCACGTTGAAGACTGGGTGCAGGCCAAGGAAAGGGGGAATGTTGAGCACAAAATAATTGTCACCCACAACCTTGGTGATGGTGTATGGCCCATACCGGAGTGGGAAAAGATTCCGATGGGGCCCTGTAAGGCGTTCTTTCTTCAAGTGTGTTGGCCCTTGACCAAGTTTTGAGGAACACTTGGTCATAGTTGACCGTTTTTGGACTTCGATAGCTTGTCAAATATGGAGCGCAACGTGAAGCAGAGATTGTGGAAGCTAGACCCCTTTCTTGGGTCCTTTTTGGGTTTTTGGGGATAATGTAATGGGTATGGGATGTCGGCCCATGGGTTTACCCATGTTTAGGCCTATTTTGTAAAGTATAAGTAAGTAGCTAGGTAATGTAGGGAGAAGATAAGATAAGTGCTAGTAAAGGCTTTGTGTATATTGTGTGACCAACTTGCAGAGCTGACTGAAAGTGTTGTAAGTTCTAAGTGCACGGATTGTAAGAAGGCTCTGTGCTATATCTACTCGGGGAAGGAGGATCTGGCGAGGTGCACGCAAATCTCCTGTCTTATGTGGAGTACAAATTTGAGCTTTGTGCTGTAACCCGATTGACCAAAGCTAATAAAGAAGAAGAAGACTTTGTGGACATAGCCCCAGGGTGGGGGTGAACCACGGTAACTCTATGTGTTGTGCTCGGTTCTTCGACCTAATGTGTTGGTCTCTTTCCATGTGTTGTGCTTTGATATGATTATTCTATGTGATTTTCTATGATATACTTAGATAGATCCACTTTTCTTTGTGCTTCTTAGATGTATGGGTGTAGATCTGACATATATGAAAGTGTTGAGTGCTAAACCTATTTTGTTGTTGCTAAGTGCTAACTTAACCTAGATCTAAGTGAATGCTGCGGTGCTCTGTGCCATCTGCGGAGTGTCATGAGGGTTAAATACTGATGAATGATCTATGCTAAAGTTCTTGCTAAGAGTTAGAATCATAGATCTGTGTCCCAACTAAGTTTGTAGACACCTGAGTCTTACAACCACCCCTGCCTCTACCTCAGGTGAGACTTCATCTGCTTCACAGGGGTTTCCGAAAGGGTCGGTAGTTAGGGATTTTTTTGGTGCGATGTTGAAGCGTTGAACCTTGGGTATGCCCCTGTGCCAACAAATAGTTCTGATGCCAGGACTTGAAACTGTGATTGCTGGGAACTGAGGAAGAAGAAACTTTGTGCAAAAGAAAGCTCTGTGCGTAGATTTGTTTCCCTAGTGTGCAACTTTTTACTCGACCTGTGAAGTTTTGTTCCAGGAATAAGGTCAGATCTGAATAAAGGAAGATCATATCCGAAGAAAAGAAGTGATATATGAATGCTCTGTTCTCTAAGAAAAGTAAAAGTGGAAATTTATGAAATAAAGAGGTCAGATCTGTAGAAAAGAGGTAAGATCTGTAAGCTCTGTGCTCTAATAAAGGTAAGAATAGTCAAAAGTTCTTAGATCTGGAAGCTTTGTGCTCTGTAGGAGTAAGATAAGTGAATTTTTTTGTTTCTAGAGCATGGATCTAGGTATGTTTGATAGATTTTGTCCTAGCTTAAAAACTAGGGCAGAAATAGATGAAAGAAAGTTTGATATGAATAGATTTGATAAGTATAATGATAGATATGTTATACCTATGCATAGAAAGAATGTCTAGACTAACAAATGGATGCAGGATCCTAGAAAGAATTTTTTGTAGGTTAGCTATTACGATTCTAGTGCACAGTACAAAAGAGGTTGGGGATCATTTAAAAGAAAGCGAGGATTAATCCTATGTTACAGTTGCAGAAAACCAGGCATCTAGCTAAGGAATGCCCTGGTAGAAGACCTAGTTGTCTCTGTTGCAAAGCTAGGGATCATGAGGTATTGGATTTCCCTAGAATGATTGCTAAGCTTGAAAGAATAAATCTGAATCAAGAAGACCATAAGGCAGATCCAGAAAAGGCATAAACCCAACAAGAATCAGAGAAAGTATTAATACAGATGAAAGAAACCCTGAAGGAACATAAATATGTCTTATTACCAGAGATCTTTAAAGAAAGGAAGAAAGTCGAAGCAAGAATAGGGGACTTCGACATTGACTGTATTCCTGATGAAGAAACACAAGTCAACATTATGTCAAAAAGAACTTGGGAAGCTATAGGGAAGCCTGCCATGATTCCTTCGTTGTGAGGAATAGGACTATTCAGAGGAAAACTGATGATGTTATGTGGAAAACTCGCTAAGATACCTATGACAGTCAATGGAACTTCGTCAAAAGAAGATTTTGAGATTATCAAATTCATTGAGGACAACGCCCCATTTACTATGCTACTTGGAAAACCTTGGATTGAAAGAGATCAAGCGAGAAAGAAGGAAGAAGAAGAGGTTTTAGAACATCAGAGACAAGAGTTAAAATATTTTTTGACTAAAACAATCGCACAGTTGATAGAAGAACATGAGAACCACTCGAAGCCATTTGACACTAGAAGCCCAGATGTTGGGACCTGGTGGTAGCCAGACTTTAGATCAATATTACTGAAGTATTTGGCCCCCGTGAGCTGATCAAGGAGGTCATCGATTCAGGGAATTGGGTACCGGTTCTAGACTGGGATTTTATTTAGGGCCTGGTAATCAATGTAGAGTCACTAGGTCCCGTCTTTATTCTGCACTAGTACGATTGGGCTCCCACAATGCGATGAGATGGGAAAGATGTGCCCCTTATGGAGAAGTTCTTGTATATGCCTCTTGAGCTCCTCGTTTTCCAACAGAGAGTGGCGATAGAATGACCCATTGGGTAGCGGTGCTCCTAGGGTCAGATCGATGGGATTCTTGACCTGATAGTGCAGAGGTACCCCAGTAGGAGAGGAGAAGATGTCTTAGTATTCTTCAATGACCTTATCCACTTGCTTATGTTGTGTGGAGAGATCGACTATAGAGGCCCTGGATGTGGCTGCCATCTTTCTCTTACTCTAAGAGTGAATCATGAAGAAAAAATTTTTCTCGGTCTGAGAGATGATCTTCCTGCATTGCTTGGAAGAGATGAAGGAAATGGCATTAGGAGGGACTTCCTCGGGTATCCTGTACAATTTCTTGTTCAAATTAATAATAATAGTACGTGGCCTAGACTCATATACAACATGACGTTTACATAAATAAGGTTGGCCCAAAACAACATTACAAAATTCGAGAGGAGAAACATCACACAATACCTCATCTTTGAAGGGCTTGATGCCATATGACAATAGACACTGTTGGCTGACGCGAAGATCGCTTCCTTGGCAGTGCCATCCAATGGTAGGGCTGTGGGTGCGACACTGTCGGAAGGTCCAGCCACTTGACGACCTCTACTAAGATAAGGTTCTTTTGGCTATCTCTATCAATGATGAAGTGCAGGGGGGTTCCTTTTACCCACATCTGCGAATGGAAAAGGCACTCGCCTTCTTATGGCTCGTCTGGCTCATTAGGTTGGAGCTTGGTGGTAGAAACAATGGCACTGGGCTCCGCATCAATGATCCATATTCCACTTTCTGGTTCTGACTTAGAGTCAGAACTCGCATGTGATTCAGAGTCTTTCACTTCGGCCACCAACGATTGCTTTGAGCGACAATCAACAGTGTTATGCCAAGGTCTCTTATGGAAGTCGCACCACTTCCCAGTATCCTTCTTTGTCTTTCTGGTGTCCTTCTTTGCTTGTGGCTTGGACTGGTTGTCCTGATACTGTCCATATTTTCTCTGTCCTTTGTTCTCTAGGTTGGGGCCGCTCTTTCCTAATTTTTGCTGCGAGGGTTTCCCAGGCCCAAATTATCGTGTCTTTTTTTTGAGCTTCTAAACAATTTTGACGGCATATCGATAGGCCGTGCCCAAGGACGAGATTTCCATAAATTCCATTTCGGTTTGGATGTATCTATGCAGAGCACCACAGTCCTTGAGCACCATATGTCACTCTGAATCTTTGATACCCATCTTGGTGCACAGGGTATGGAAGATAATTGTGAAATCTAGCACTGCTTGGTCTCTTTCTTTCCGCAGTGTGGTCCATTTGGTATACAAGTCGTCATAGCTTCCGACATGGTAGTATTGTTCCTTAATAGCATCCCTGAAGGATTCCCAGGTGGTCGTGACTATAAATAATGAGGTTTCCTCTATTTCCTTTTGCTCACAGAAAGTTTCCCACCAATCTTTGACATGGGGAACGATTTTGAGGAGAACAAAAGTAATTTTTTCTCTATTTGAAAAGTTATGGACAAAAAAATACCCTTCTATTAGATTCAACCACTTGTCTACAACATCCGCCTCTATTTGAACTTCAAATATAGGGATATTGAAGTTGATTTGTACCTTGAAGGGGGCGGCGCCTCCGCTCAAGGAAGATGCATTGCTTGTTGGTAGCCGTCGAAGGATTTGCGTGAAACTATCCATCATCTTGTTCCTCTGTTGCGTGAGGGCTTCCTCAAGCAAAATTTTGAAAGGATCTCCTATCCCGTCATATTTTTTTTCTCCTACCATGAGAGGTCGTTTGGGTGTGTGAGAGATTTCATCCTCAAGAGAAACAAGATCGAGACCCAATTCTTTGTACCCTGATCTCATTGGGGACATGCATTAAGACGACAAGGAGAAGACCGCTCTGATACCACTGATCTGGATTTTGTGAGAAGAAC
>ML796909.1:277239-313563 GCA_009831015.1 Picea engelmannii | reverse complement strand
GAGTTCAAACATCATTTCGAATCTAAAAGACAATGGAACTTAAGTTGTATAATATTAATAAGATTATCCTTTTATTACTAATAAAACTACACTCCAACGTAGCTGGGTTACGAGATAATCTATATTAATTATGATAGTAGTTAACTAATTATAATGCATAACATTTATGAGTACGACTATGTCTTACATATAATGCCCCGCGAGGGATCTTACGAGTTATAAACTAAGAGTAAAAATCAAGAGTAGACATTGTGCACTAGTTAAGAAATTATCATGACTCCATTACCATTAAGATAGACCATCGAAAGTCGTCATTGTCAAGAAGGGACGATAATTTTTATTCTCCTTAAGAGGGGTTAAAGGAGTTTATCACTGTAATTAATATTAGTTTTTAAGAGTGGTACAGTTAAGAGAATTAATAACAACCCAAACGATAGTGAAAGTGTTCGATGACATAAAACAATATTGTTGATTCCTAAGGAAGGAAAAGTCTCGATTTAACTTTTTTAAAACAAGGGAGATACAGATCCAATCCCTGATCTCAGTATCACTAAAGATCAACATTCTGATTTTTACAGATAGTGACCAATTTTTATACGAAAGATAATTTATTGTTACATTTAAACTCTATCATCCTATCAAATCTATTGACATATCCATTAATCGAATTTCCAAGTCCAACGATTTGTGATAAATCTTAAAGGATGGAGACTTGATAGATGTGAAATCCACAAAATCCATTTAACTGATACTAAGTGTCAGTTATCTCACGATCTTCCTTGTCTCTCGTATTAACTAGATCTATAAAACAATTAATAGTTGTATTAACACATAACAAAGCTCAATATAAATGATCGAATGCTTTAATGAATGAAGAACGAGAAGGGTGGAACACATGGTTCCATATTAACGGTACCATCGCTCAATGATACCTCCAAAGTCAATCAACATGGAGTTTGCGTTTATTTCCTCCCTACTTAAAAATCTAAGTCAAAAATTAATATTTTGTGGGATTGCTAGACTTAAGTCAATTAAATTCAAAGGGTTGTAACACACAGTCGTGGCCTAACTCGTTGAACTACTGCAATGTTAGACTATGATGGCTTCAATTAAATATTACCATCACAAAGAGGAAGGTGATCACTATCAGAGGAAGATTTTGGTTCCTATCTGGTGCCACTATCGAGATGAAATTAAACGGTAGTTGTTCAAGAAAAATAAATTTTTATTTTCACTCACGAGTGGTGTCAGTTTTGATTAGTGCAAACAGTTCTTATGGGAATTATAACTAATAGTTTTTCTTGATTATCAACCTCCCCACTAAAATGAAAAATTGTTAAACACTTCAAATTACACATTCGTTATCAATTCAATTTAGAGAAGGGTTCACTAAAATAACAATCGTTCGCGACTACAGTATACCCGAAGGCTTAACCCCATACATCGACTGGTTGTTGGCCTTTGTATATTATTAAGACCACTGACACCTGTAAATAATTTTATATATTTACTCCTTTGAAACATTCCCCTATTAGTTAATCCATAAAATGAAGTTTATGCAGAGAGGTAATACACTGCGTATCCCATTTAACTCCTGGCGAGATATATATATTTTAAAATAATGATCCTTCAATAAAATATCATCATAGTCAATGCATTCATTCACAGAATGACAATATCCATGTATAAAAATGTATAATTGTAATTGTACATAATCTCCATCCGAACATTATTTAAATTATATAGAATCAATCTACAACATTACATTGGTGAATTCAACCACCCTTCATACCCTTGCAAAATGATTATCTAGTTTAAACAATAATATAAAAATCGTAAACATTCTATCATAATAACCAAAACAATTGATATTCACAATAACATAACCAAGAAATAACGAAATTTGATGTTGGTATTCAACGTTGTCTTGCACCAATCCTTTTTGTTCCCACTTTCCAATCCCAAGACTTCACCGGTACCTCCCAACAAATGCTATGGGTAATCTTCTTCCCCCTTAGCCGCTTGAGCTGCAAATGGTCCACACACAAGAAACCAAAAACAATATCTCCAAGCTTTCTTCGCAAGGAAGAGATTCCACTCTTTCTCAAGTTTGAAATCCCAACTCTCACAGGTAAAACATAGTGAACCAAAATTTTGGTAGCATAACATGACTAATCAAAGTGAGATCCATTCCCATTCTATCCCATCTTTTTTATATGTAAATTCTCAATGACACTTATCCACATGCACACTTAATTAATTTTTTTTATTAATTTAATTTAAATTCTTAATTCACACTCTTGTCACACTCTCCCTAATTTGCATAAGCATTTTCCCTTTTTATTTTATTTAAAAAACCACTTTCCCTCACATTCCCCAAGGTGTTCCTATTTTTTTTTCTCTTAGTTATCCCTTTGTTCCCCAAATCCTTATTTAATGAATGTCCCCTAACTAGATCTTAGTCAGAGTTGGATTAGGAATCTTCTTTTAGTTAGGAATTGTGGAAGATTAACTCAAGATGCTACTCTATGATTACATATATTCTCTCATGTATTAATTTATTTCTATTTTAAAAATCTCTTTATTAATTTCAAGCACACATGTGCATTTTACCCAACCTCTAATTTTTATTACTCTTTTCCTAGAGTTTGACTTTATCTCAATTCTTTTAATTTATTTAATATTTTTATTTAGTTTCTCATTTACACTAAGACTTAGATATAGTCTTAAACTTAGGCTTATACTCTTGTTAGGCTTCTAGTTTATAATTTACTAATTAATTAATTCCATGTTATAACAAGTTATAAATATTTCATTAAGTTCTCTAGGCAATCTAATTTATTGATTCAATTTAATTACATGACGTGCCCTTCAAGACACACCTCTATGCTCCAAGGGTGTCACTCTCCTTTGACTGGTTTTGGAAGTGTATCCAACCCTTGGAGTAAACACTCCATTCAATCGACCTCATGAGGGACTAAGGGATTCTAAGGAATAAGGATTCTACCTTATTGCGCTCCCCTTAGATTTCCTCGTGAGCGACTGTCTCAGTCTTACCTCACGACATCGTGTACCTCTCGAACTAGGTAATCGTTAACCTATAGTTTAGGTCATGGTGGGAGGGCTATTAGGATGTCACAGGGATACTGCCACACCTCTCCCACAAATGTATGTTTTATGTGCATGACCCCTTTACTCCTTATGTGAGTCGGATTAACAAGCATCGTCAAACCTTCATCAACTGAAAAGAACAATGCCAATATTCCATATACATAAATCATATCGTAATCAATCATATATCACATAAGCGTAAAGTGAAATACTCAAACAAATACAATCCACTCCCTGACTCAATCCAGAGTCCAAGGAAGTCCATTGATGCCATCAACATCCATAAAATGTCATGTGCCCTACACACTCATGAGAACTCGTCAATAATATCTATCAATACATATATATTTGTAAGTTACAATGAATCACAATACATTATCATCATCATATATAACTCATAGTTGAAACAAAATCATAATTTACCATAACCGGATCACTTGCATGCATGTGTCCTCAAAGAATAAGTCAATATAAGTTTGCTTAGTAGAACATGATGTTACAAAATAACAGTTTGTACAACAAGCAAGGCTATGCATAATTTCATATATTCTCTCATTTTCTGTTGTTGGGGATGTAACAATTGTTCTTTATTCATTTTTATATGAATCAATACATTCTTTGATATATGGATGCCAACAATTTTTCTTTCCATGTTTTGTTGTAGTTCTGTTACTTGGAAAAAATTCATACACAGAGAACTGTAACACAGCCACGACGGGCAAAACGATTTTTTTCTTTTTCTTAAAGGACAAAAACTCCATTCATGGTTCCTAATTTTCGAAGGTCAGGGGATCAGTTTGAGCCCCTAGTCAAGGATCGTTCTTAACCCTGTTGAGCTAGAGTGGATCTTCGATTCCTTGTTGGGACCTCTATTTAAACAAAATCCACAGGTAGTCTTTATGAAACTCCACCTATGTGACTAAGCGCCAAGCACAAGCTTCACCTCCATGCGACCACGGGTTGTGACTGCGTGCCTACACAAAAGGGTTTTGAGACTTCACATGTCAGGACTTCGACGTATGGGCCACCCTTGACTCCCCAACTCCCGAGTTTATGAAAGGGCCAAACGACTGTTAGCTTCCTCTGCTCACATGACCATCCCCATGACCACAGGCTTAACCTAAACGACACGTCATATTTCACGACTTCGGGGATTTCAATGAAAGGCACCCCAACTCCTCCAACTCCCAAGCTCCAAAAGGGGATAACGTCCCTTAGTTCCCCCTTTGGCCTTCGTCCATGTGACCATTCACTATGACCCGAGGCCTAACTCTAAAGTGCATCGAAATTTCGCGTGTCGTGAGTTCTCACGACTTCCCTCTTTGACCTTTCCGTCCTACGAGTCAGCGAAATGCTCAACTTTTGCCACATGTCTCCTTGATGGACGACCATGATCAAATAACGATTTCACAAATCGTGAGTTAGAACAATTATGTTCCTTGACCTTCTGTCTCTGCGAATCAACAAAATGCTGAGCTCTCGCCATGTGTCTCCTTGATGGACGACCACGATCAAATCACGGTTTCGCAAATCGCGAGTTCAAACAGTTATGTTCCTTGACCTTCTTTCTCTGTGAATCATCGAAATGATGATATCTCACCACATGTCTCCTTGATGGATGACCATGATCAAATCGTGGTTTCACAAATCACGAGTTCAAACACTTATGTTCCTTGACCTTCTTTCTCTGCGAGTCAACGAAATGATGAGATCTCGCCACGTGTCTCCTTGATGGACGACCACGATCAAATCACGGTTTCATAAATCGCGAGTTATAACAGTTATGTTCCTTGACCTTCTTTCTCTGTGAGTCAGCGAAATGATGAGCTCTCGCCACATGTCCTCCTTGATGGACGGACCCGATGACATCGAAACTTTTGGTTTTGGGAGTTTAGTCACACTGACGTGCGATTCTCCCGATGTGCGAATTTGTGAAGACTAAAGTAGTCGAGTTGTTAACACCTTCTCCCCTTATTTGAATTTGACGGTCGCGACAGACCTTGGATTCTCCCAAATGGATCTTGTTCTTCTGTCTTTCAAATGAAAGGGCCTTCCCCTTCGATACCTAAATCTCGCTAACCCTCTCGAGCTTCATCGGTTATGAAGGACTTAAGAGAATTATGCTCTTACTCCTAGAATTAACACATAGAGGGATATTCGACGCAAATATTTCACTCTTTCATCAGGTTTAGGACATAAGTGGTTCTGGGTTTCTACTTACTGCACAGAGAGAGAACCTATACATATCTTCCCTACCTCTCTTGAGATTAACAGACTCTGTCCTTGCAGGGATTGCGGGGTTCAATATCCACATTCAAGGAAGTACTCACTCGGCTCTAGGATGGTGATGAAATTCCCTGGGGAAAATGCCTTCAAGTAATTAAACCGGGGCGCATGGAAATCCGAGCGGAATTATAGGTTCTCAAGGAAACAGACGCATATTCGTAACTTAATTATTTAATACACAAAAATAAACCTTTATGGATAAGTAAATATACGCATGTATCCATTATTTACAATTCAAAAACATAAGGCAAGAAAACACTTATCAGAACCATAGAGTGTGATGTGACTGCTGAAAGGGGTGCTTGTTTCCACCCAACCATAGGCTCAGTCACTCCCCATGGATTTATCACTGGCCACCCCTGAGCTTAAGCCACGATGCTTTCGAGATTCGATCTCTTACTTCCAGGTCAATGAAAGTTAGGGATGAAGGTTACTCTCCTTCTCCCAATACAGAAACTAGAGCGAGATGAAGTTTACTCTCCTTCTCCTGGTTCAATCTCTAATTTTTCTGTGATCAGAACTCACTGTCTTCGCTTTCAATCCTTCCTCAGACCCGAGAGCTCTATTCCCGTCTCTACATTCTTCACAGTTCCCCCCCTATCCACCATGCTTCCTTACTTTCCTTCCTTGGCAAGATTGTGTGTGTCTCAAATCCCCCAGTCCATGGTCAAGTCCGGAAGCCTTACCGATGGGAAGTCTGCCCCATCCCTCATTAACTCTTGAGGAGGCCTTCCCACCTACCAACCTGATGGGAATTCATTCTTGGTAAGAGGGTTTTTCTGATCTGAGCAAATTAATTCCAGCATGGTACTAGTTCAATGGAGGTTAACGCAACCTTTCTGGGTTCCCTCCACCACCTTTTCATTAGAAATTGTGGTCTCTCTCTTAGCACATCCCCTCTTTCAGTAGTCATGAAATACGTAACATTTTCTATTAAAATATTCATAATTTACATTCATCAACCTTCTACACAAGGTCCATCAAATCAAACATTCACACTTTTAAGTTTTCCATAGTTCCTCGGCCCATATAGTTATATTTACAGACTGGGGAAACAAGGTGTTACAATTCCCTCCCCCTTAAAGGAATCATCATCCTCGATGTTCTATCTATCAACATGATATGTATGTACTGAAGTAAACAAAATCATATATGCCTGTCTCATGGCATCTTCCATTTCCCATGTAGCCTCATCTGGGCCAAAGTATTTGCATTGCACCTTGACCTGTGTAATGGTTCAGTTCCTGAGTGAGGTTTCCTTCCTGTCTAATATGCATTGGGGTTCTTGCATGAATTCTCCCTCCTATTCCACCTGGATCACAGACTAGTCAATTATATGATTAGTATCATGTACATATTTCTTTAATAATGAAACATGGAAAACATTATGTGCCTTTATAGTGGGAGGAAGTGCTAGCCTATAGGCTACGGGTCCCACTCTATCTAAGATTTCAAAGGGTCCACAATACCGAGGTGATAATTTGGCATAGGCTCCCATTCTCAAGGAACTCTTCCTGGGTTTAAATCTGAGATAGACATGGTCTCTGGTCGTGAACTCTCTGGGAGGTCTCTTTTTGTCGGCGTAACTTTTCTATCTATCCTAAGAAATCTTCAGATTTTGTCTTATCTGAACCACTTGTTGTTCCATTTCTTTCAGCATGTCGGGTTCGATTGTAATTTTGTCCACTGGATTACTCCAGCTGATTGGAATCTTTCACTGTCTACCATAGAGGACTTCAAAAAGGCTCATCTTTAAGGATTCTTGATAACTGTTGTTGTAGACAAACTCTACCAATGGTAGGTAGTCTTCCCACTTCTTAGGCTGATGCATTACTTGCATCCTTAACATGAACTCTACTATTTGGCTTACTCTTTTTGTCTTTCCATTAGTTTGAGGGTGATAAGTTGTACTGAATAGCAATTTTGTCTCCAGACCGACCATTAGGGATCTCCAAAAATTTGAAGTGAACTTGGTATCTCGGTCAAATACAATTTCCTTGGGCATGCCATGTAATATAAATATCTCCTTCATGAATATGTTGGCAATATCTATAGCCTTACAAGTTGACTTGACAAGGATGAAATGAGTAGACTTGCTCAACTTTTCCACCACGAACATGATGGCATCATTTTACTTGGTCGACCTTGGTAGTCCAGTGATTAAATCCATGGAGATGGTTTCCCATTTCCATTCTGGGATTGATTGGGGATGTAACAATCCTGCTGGATGTCGGTGTTCCACCTTAACTTGCTATCACTCTAGTAACTTAGCTAGATAGTTATCTATGTCTTTCTTCAACCCAGGCCAATAGAATTGTTTCCTAGAGGTCGTGATCATCTTCTGATATCCTGGGTGACCAATATATGGTCTTTTATGCAGTTCATCCATTATGAACCTCTTCAAGTCATAACAATTAGGAATATACAATATGTTCTTGTAAGTCATCATCCTTTCCTCAAGCATTTGGTAGCCTTCATACTTCATCCCTGTAGGTTCTTGTCTTAGGTATGAGGTCAAGGTATTAAAGAATACATCTGTCTCTTGTGCATTTCTAATTCTTTCCCTGAAATCCGTTTCATAGGTGCTTACTGCTACCAAATGAATCATTTTTATACTTCTGCTAAGGGCATCGACCACCCTATTTTCCTTTCCTTTTATGTGTTTGATTTCAAAATCGAATTCACTTAGGAGAGACATCCACCTAGCTTGCCTGGCATTGAGTTTTGGTTGATCAAACAGGTGCCTCAACCCATAATGGTCTTTCATAAAAACAAATCTCCTTCCCAGGAGGTAGTGCCTCCACATTTTTAAAGCATGTACTATGGCAGCCAACTCTAGGTCATGGGTCACATAATTGATCTCATGTTCATTTAATTTCCACGACGCATAGGAAATTACACATCCCTCTTGCATAAGGACTCCTCCGAGTCCTTCCTTGTAGGCATCTGTACATACAAGGAAATCATTATCCGGATCTGCAATCTTTAGCATGGGTGCATGGGTCAGAAGGTATTTCAGTTCCTGAAATCTTTCTTCACATTTTGATGTCCAAATGAATTTGATCCCCTTTTTCTGAAGGGCAGTGATTGGACAACCAATCTTGGAAAATCCTTTTATGAACCTTCTATAGTATTCGACTAAGCCCATGAAGGATCTGATATTTGATACATCCTTTGGGGTAGGCCATTTCATAATAGATATGATCTTATCGGGGTCCATTGCCACCCCTTCCTTAGAAATGACATGGCCTAAGTAATGGAATTGATTTTGAAAGAAGTCGCACTTGCTAAACCTAGCGTAGAGCTGAAGCTCTCTTAGTACTTGAAGTATGAGTCTAAGATGTTCCTCGTGCTCGTCCTCGTTGTTGGAGTATATTAGGATATCATCAATGAAAACCAATACAAATTTGTCCAGAAATTTATTGAGTACATTATTCATCAAGCACATAAAAGTGGTGGGGGCATTGGTTAACCCAAATGGCACCACCACAAATTCATATTGACCATATCTCGTTCTGAAGGCTTTTTTGTGGATGTCTTCATCCTTAATCTGGACTTGGTGATATCCAAACCTCAATTCGATCTTTGAGAAGATGGTAGTGCTTCCCAGTTGGTCGAACAAGTCATCAATTTTGGGTAAGGAGTATTTGTTCTTTATGGTTGTCTTATTGAGTTGTCTATAATCTATGCACAATCGGAGTGTGCCATATTTATTTTTCACAAACAGGATGGGTGCTCCCCATGGAGATACACCGGGTCAGAGGTAGCCTTTGTCCATCATCTCCTTTAGCTATAGCTTGAGCTCAACCAACTCTGGTATGCTCATCCTATATGGAGCTCTAGATGTTGGTACCACTCCTAGTGTGAGCTCTATCGAGTAATAAATATCCCTTCTTGGAGGTAGACCTGGTACTTCTCTGGGGAACACGTCCTTGTATTCTCTTAATATGGGGTGCTCCTCTAGGTTTGGTGTGTCGTCCTCAACAGATTCCAACACCTATATTTCATATAAGGAACACCCTTTTCTGCAATACTTATTCATTTGAAGGACCAATATTTGTCTCACTGAGACAGGCTTCTGAATCCTTGGAGGGTCATCTTTCCCCCTTCTTCGTTTACACATTCTAAATTTTTATGATAACATTCCATTTTAGTTTTATAAGAAGCCAACCAGTCCATACCAATAAACAAGTCATAAGATCCTAGGGGAAGTATTTTAAGGGTTTCTCGGGTGGGCAATCCACCCATGATGAATTTGCAGACTGGTATGGCCTCTACCACCTTTCTTTTGGTCCCAGTGGCTAGTTGTACCAACCATGGTTCAACATGTCTAATTGGTTGCAGTTTACACTTATTGGCAGTATGAGGGCCTACATAACTCAAATTAGAACTTGGGTCAATTAAAATAGAAATTGGATGGTTGGCAATCGTACCTTCCAGCTCCACTACTAAATCTTGGTGGTCGGCTTGATTATTGTCCAAGGATGCATAGATTCATGACATGATCCTAGCCACATCATTGACGGTGGTAGGTTCTTGGATATTTTAGATCCCCTTACTGTTTTGTTGTCTGTGTGGGCAGTCCCTCAATCTATGATTTTCTCCACAACCCCAACATTTTAAGGGTTCCTTCTTTAGGTTACCGGTCTTTGTTGGGACTGTCTGAAAAGGTCTATTTCCACTTTGAGAGGGGAATTTTTTCTGATATACACTTCTAGCAGGAAGGATCCCCATAGAGTCTTTTCCATAGTTCTTAAATCTTAAGGAGTTAAACCTTTACTTCTGGAATACCAAACTACTCTTCCTCTTCCAGTCCTCGTGGGGTATTGTCTTGCTCCCAAACTGTTCATAACAATACCTCGCCTTTCGGATAACTTCTTCTAAGGTCCTTGGTTCATCGAAATCAATCCTATCCCGGTAGGTCTGAGGTAAACCACTGATGAATCACTTATTTTTTTCTTTTTCATTTTTTATGTAGGGTACATACCTCAGTAGTTCAAGGAATTTATTAACAAATTCCTCTATGGTGAGCTGCCCCAGCCAGAGTTCATAGAATTCCTTATTTTTCCCATCCATGTATTTTTCTGACAGATACTGCTTCCTGAAGTATTTCTCAAACTATTTCCATGATAAGTCCTTCTCATGGACTCCTTTCACATTCATAAGGTCTTCCCACCATATGGAAGCCTTTCCATTAAGGTTTAAGATGGATATTTGAGCCTTCAAGTTTTCAGAGTAGTCGTGGACTCTAAAATACTTCTTTAAACCAAGCAGCCAAGATTTCGTCTCTTCTCCCTTAATCTCTCTGTCGAAAGAGGGTGGTTTGGATTTCTTGAACTCTTTGGGACCACAGGTTTTGGAACGCTTCCGTTTCTTTCCTTTCCTCTGAGAATGCGAGCTGGCCCTGCTACTAGAAGACCCTTCGAGGTTGTCAGCTTCCTTTCCAGAGGACTCTCCTAATGAATGTCCCTTGCCTCCAGGTTGGAACTTATTTGCGGTACTTCTCCCAGTGGGGTCACTTATGGAGTCATGATTTCATATCTCAGGTGGACTCTGACCTCTCTTCTTGTGTCGTTGATCCGCATGACTAGTTGCGGGTTCGTGTTGCAGTTTCCTATGTTTGCCGGATAAGCTCTGTAGCAAGACTGCGTTAATTTCTATTTGTTTCTCTTTCTCCTTTATCAATCTCTCGTTGTTAGCCTTGAAACTCTGTAACTCGGTCCTGAGGCTCCTTACAGTTTCAGCCAGATCTGGAGGGGTTTCCATTGCCCTCCTTTCGTCAGATTCCTCGTCTCTATTGTGGGAGCCATCCCCCACTTCATAGAATAAAAGTAGGAAGGATGAAAACATGAACAACTCTATCGATTATATTAAAAAAGTCATAGCGATAATTCATGGGAAATTTATCTGGGTAAGACCCCTCCAACCATTCTTCATTTCTATAGTAAAATCCGGCACAACTATCATAAAATTGATGGAGATAGTTTAAGGGAAAGTAAGTAGCATACCAAATGAGAGCCATGTATAAAATCTGCATGAAGTGTACTTGGTGAGAGAATTGCCGTGTTAATATACTTGTTAATTCCTTAAGACAAGCCAAAAGAATAAGGGCCTAACATAACCATCAGTGTAGATCGAAGATCCTCATTGTATTGACAAGATTCCCTGGGCTCATAATTCAAGAAACCATCAACTTGAGATGAATTAGTGGGATAAAGTGATATGCATGTACTAGCACCCACCATGGTACAAGGCATATCTTCAAGACAACGATGGGAGCTACTACTATCAACAATCTCAACTAAAGGATTATTTGAACAAGAAGACTGTCTATTAGTAAAAAAATGAAGATAAAATAGAAAAAGACACGATCTGATATACATATGCTACAAACATTTCCTTCATCTCATGAAAAAGGATATAAGGCATAGTTGTACTAAGTTCATGGGAAGGGGCCTTATCCTCTCTATATTCCTTATATATATTACCACCATCAAGTACTTCAAAAGACGTCATACCTATTGATTTTATTTCAATAGGATAATGGGTGGATTCTTGCAATATCAAACCATTGAAGAGATCATGATATAAACAATAATAAGCAGAAGAATTAAGAAAATGAAAATCCTCTCTTTACCAAGAAAGTTTTCAAAAAGGTGATTCTTTGAATGGTATTTCCTCTTCCTTAAGTGCATTGGTGATTGATTGTGAATCGGTAGGTTCCACACTAGGAATGGTTTCACAATCAACACATTCTTCCTCAACATGTTTTTCCTCTTTCAAGCAAAAAGTGGATTATTGTGATAACAATGTTATGTCTTGTATGCTTATTTCTTCTCCTTGATTGAAAAGATAATCGTTGTTTTCTTGCTCCTGCATAATATGAGAATCTGAAATATCTTTCAAAACATGCTCATGGTTAGAAGAGATAAGAAAATCAAAATAATTCTTAGAAAAAGAAGGTTTAATAACTAATCCACCAACAATAGGAGTACAATCTTGATCTATCTCGGTTAAACTAGGAGAATTTATAACAATAAGACAATTCAAATAAAAAGGAACTAATTCCAAATTATCCATGGGTGAGGAAGGATTCATGTCATGAGTGTCCATATTTTCTTCATTAACAAAATGATCAACATTCATGTCTTTCCCCATAGCTTCCACCTCCATTTCTTGTGATGGAAAATATGAGGTAGGATAATGAGAACCTAACATAACCATCGGTGTGACCCAAAGTGTCCCATTATCAGCGAAAAAACCCTCCTCTTGGATAGTTGCAGAAAAATATGAACTTGAATTTTCTACACAAGAGGTTTCTTTTTCAACACAAGGAGGGACAAGGGGAATGGAGTGGTGGGAGGATACATATGTTTCTTCCGAAAAATAATTCTCTCTCTAATCTATATCCCCCATAGTAAAGAAATATCTAGACATATGGAGTCCAACTAAATCAATAGGATTTTCAACATTTTCATGTAAATTCAAATCAAAATGAAAAGTAGCATTACGACATGATTTAGATTCTTCATCCTTTAATTGATGTGTTTCATTAGTAAGATAACTAATATGGAGAATCAGATCATTTCTAGAGGGCCCATCATCCAAAGGAAATTTATAGAAAATATGCATAAATCTAATAAGAAAATATTTAAGAGATTCATCTTTTTTCTTCCTAAGCTTTAATATCTCTGCACACAAATCATCGTAGTCATAATTCTCAAAAGCATGCCAAAATTGATGCATAAATTGCTCCCACATGTGAATAGAGGCTACTGACAAAGTCTCACACCATCTCTTGACCCAGTCTGCGAGAGTGAGAGTGAACAACCTGCGAATGACACTTTCATTAGTAATATTATGAGAAACAAAAACTTTCCAAAACTGAAAAATAAAATGTAAAATATTTCTATGAGTTTTAATAGGTATAGTACCAGAAAAACATCTCCATAAAGGGATATGGGATGGAGCCATTAATAAATTAAAATAATTAATACGAACAACTCCACAGACTCGAATTGTCATATGGTCCTCCTTCTAGCTCCATTTCTATTGACGAGTTCAAATGGCCTCTCAAACAGGGAAGGGAGAACACCGGATGGAAGGTCCCAATGAGACCTACTCTCATTTGGGATAGTGTTTTTGACCAATATGTGGCATAGATAATTTTAGGAGTGAAATTTACCCCATTGGAAAAATTAGAGGGTTTGTAATTTTAGGTGGGGCGAATCATTTGCAAAGAGGGGTTTGACTATGCATATCCCCATATTTATTTTAAAAATATATATATGTCAAACCCTTAGACCATGGAAATTTATGAAGGGAGATCATCGAAATCCATTTCACCTCCTAAAATTCGAACCAACTCCTCCCATTCGCCCTGATTTTATGGGAATGACAGTCACTTGGAGGTATTTTTCCCTTATTTGATGGTAATGGAAGTGACTTTGAGGTATTTCACTATGTGGAAATGTATCCCCATTTTTCTGGCATATATTTCTCCCAGATTTGTTGGATTGACTATTTTTCTGGTCCCCTGTTCGATGGAATCTATTTCTGATAGCAACAATTAGTTTTCATTTCCTGAATTTATATCATGCATTCAAGGTGATAATTGATGGAGTTTCACTGAATTTTGTTAGGTCTATTTTGTATGAATTTTAGCTCGAACAGTGTATTTTATCTTGAAAAAAAAAAATCATTCGTGTTTGTTACTTAATGTGCATCCAACTTTGCTTTGGAGGGGATGGTAAATAGGTCTGATAAGTTAATAAGACGATACCCTCGTTTCAAATAATTTACTTCTCGCTTGTTAATATGACACTCTTTATTTTTGTTTTGTTTTAGCTAGCTATATTCAGGGTTGTAATTAATATAATGCTATTGTAGAATTGCTTCTATGTTTTTGGGTTTTCCTCTTTTTATGGTTTGAGTTAGGCATTTTCCAGTTTTATATCTCGTTGGATTAAGTTCTAATTTTGCCTCTTATTTGTTTCATTTTATCCTCTGTATGATATTGTATCAATACTTAAACCATCTTCTATGTTTGTGCACTTGTGGCCAACCTCATTAATCTTATTTGAGATGCAGGGTTAATTCCATTTTTTGTTCTCAGTGATTGTTTGGACATGCATTTAAATAATTTGGTGTTTTAACGTCTGATCATGTGTACAAATTTATAAGTTCTCTCCATGAGTTTATGTGTATGTAGGTGGGTGGAAACGTTGTAAATTCAGATTGGGTTGAGTAATATGTCCAGAAATCACCAACAGTTCACTAGTATTCACAAAATGTGTCAGTTTTTTTTTTGGCACATTCATGTTTATTAGGTTCAGACTGTATTTTGTCTTATTAGTTGAGGCAATAGCGAGAAATTTCTTGACTTTCCTCTTATAAAACGTTGATACTCTTAAAATTTTTCTTGTGACCCCTTCCTTAATAGCTGCTCAACCTCTGTTTTCTAGAAATGTCCACATTTCTAAGGCATGACAATCATAGAGAGTTTGCTGAAATTAATCTAAATAACATGTCCCATTCCTTTATCTAGTGAGGGTTTCTATAAGTATTTTTTGGAAAACCACTTCATGGTCAATACATATAGAAATCTTAATATCATGGGTAAGAATATTTCCAAACGATTGGGTTCTAATTGGACAGAGGGTCAAATTCCCTATTAATATTCTTCGAGTTACATTTATTCCTTGTAAATGGGTCATCCCAAATGTTGCACTCTAGATTAGCAATTATACCATCCAAGACAATAAAGTAGAGAGTTGTGTCAATCTAACTGATAGTTCGTGAATGACTAAAAAATTGTATGAAGCATCAATGCAAATTTTACTATTCAAGGGCATGGATCTGATCTCCAATCATATGAAAAGTGTTTATGCAAAGTTCATGATTATATTAGACATGGGAGTAATTGTACTTTTAAGAGGCCAATTTCTTTTATGATTATTTGTTGTATATGATATAATGATGAAGACATAACATATAATAATATGTATCAGAGGATAAATCCCAGGATCAATCACAAAATCCAACTTGTGATCCTTTTAATAGGATATAATATTTGCCAATCCACAATTATGTCCTCTTGATCCTCAAATTTTATGGAAAATTCCTTGGCGTTTTTACTCCTGTTAATAAATTCATTGAGTACTTAAATATTTGAAGGTTAATTATAGTCCACTTCAACAATTTCATAAATTTCAAGTGAAAAATGTCATGTTTGCTGAAGACAAATTCCAGTTTCAGTTCTCTTGATCAGTGTTGCATCCATCATGCTTTGTTACATGCACAAGGAAGGTATTTTTACAAGTTATTTCTTGAATTCTCTTACACATCCTGGTGGATGAAAATGATATCTTGTTTGCTCAAGGAAGCTTGCTCAAAATTTGTTTCTGGGTCAAGGAAATTCAAGAGGGATACAAATAGTCAATCGATAAAGAATGCATAGTAATATTTATTAATAAAGGAGGTACCTTATATATAAATTAATAACAAACAATTCATAAATAATGATTGATTATAATTATTAATAGTCAGGATGATAAGTCATTACCTCTTTATCAAGGGGAATTAATATCTTAGAAATGTGCTTGGCATTGGATTTTCCATCATTGTCTATATATTGGATTTTCTCATATTGTCTATATTACTTGTTTAAATTATTCCTTTCCTTGGTTTTTTTAACTCAATCATTATTTAATCTCTTATTTGCACAATGTGACATATATAGGTCTGATGTACAACAAATACTAGCAATTCTTAGGCCAGAGAGCATTGTAGTGTGCTCCTATAATTTAAGAATTTAACATATCATGCAAAAGCTACAGGAAGTAGATAATTAACACATAGGGTGTGCAAGATAGTGAGGATTTCATCGTTATCAAGCTTGATGAGGAAAATCAGGCACCACAACTAGTCTCTAAACGTAATATGATGCAATATAATTAGAATGGGGCGAGCCATAATTTATGAGACTTTGGATGGATAAATAGCATATCAATAGATGAGCACAAAAAATAAAGTCTAGTGTTTACTGTAGAACAATATCTCATGCCGAGTTGGGAGTACTATTTCAAGAGTGGAAAATCCATTACAGAGATATAGTCCACATTTATACAAACCTTGAAAGAAAAGAAGTGGGTGAACACAATTTATGTAGATCAAAGTCTAATGTTTCATCATTTTCAATAGGAAAGCAGGGAAGAATCTAGAAATCATGTAGGTAAAAGGCATGATGTTATAGTCAGTATTGGTTGATTAAGTAATATGAGCATATCATATTGACTTGTACTCACTATCAAAGGATAAACTTTCAATTTCTGAATTATTTTGAAAGGGATAGAGAAAATAGGTTTTCTCTTTTGCAACATCTATGACGTATTCAAATGTTTATGTAAGCCAGTCTAGCTAGAGATTTCTACTATTGATTTTTTGGATATTCTTCTTAAGAATTTCATATCATCAATTATCATGATGTAGTTTACCTTTGAGATATGAAAAATCATTTACAACCCTGGAAGATTTAGATGTTTAATCTCACTTGAATCATCATGCTCTTTTAAAAGAAAAAACGTTACTTAATCTCCTAAATCATCCTCATGTGGATTGCATTCAAATTTTTAATTGTGTTGTTATCTATAAGTGTGTTGTTTTATGAGGGAAGAAGGAAAGGATGTCAAACAACATGTCCTCTTTACATATTATATGTGTGAGTTGTTTTTGGACAATCATCATTCCCATGAGAGTTGATTACTTAATCGTCATGCCCTTTTGAAAGAAAAATGCTAGTTAATCTCCCGACTCAATCGTCATGTGGATTGCATTCAAATTTTAATTGAGTTGATATAGCCTATCTATATGTGTGTTATTTTCTAAGGGAAGAAATAAGGGATGCTAGATACATGGTTTATTTATATATTATATGTGTGAAAGTTTGTTTTTGGACAATGTCAAGGATAGTTTGTAATTCTCCTAAAAACTATAATTTTGCAGTCTGGCACATCCATATCTCCTCGCTGACAATCAACACTATCATTTTTATATATGGAGAAAGGTCATTCAATAACAATGGTTAATGGAGTACCTTTTAACTGCTCTTTATGTCTATTCATGGTGGTGAATCTTCAATACATTAGGTTTGTAATTAAAAGTGTGGTGAAACACATCTTCAATTTACTCCAGACAAATTTATGGTTCTGCATCTTCTTTAAATTATATTAACATGATTCACATGTTGTCATCTTTATGATCGCATGGTAGCATTACATATAACATTATTTGCATGGTAGCATTACATATAACATTATTTCCTTATATGTTAATCTGCCTACAAGAAAAACGAGACAAAAAATTTGGATATTTGTATATTTCTTTGCAGTTACAGTGGTTGTAGTACCAAGCCCATTAATTGAGTTCATATATTATATTATTCCTTTTCTAATTTTATAATTTTGCATGCTCAAATTGATAACATAACTTAGATCTTAATTGGAATGCAATACAATATTATAAATCTATTTTCTATTGCATTGTTTTTGTTCAAACCCTTCCATTGGGATCATGAATCAGGATTGCAAAGATTCACATGGTGATGTATTTTTTAACCTCCATTCTTTCAATACATACACAACTACATGCTAAATAGAACCTGCAACATTTATGAGACTTGAGTGCTAGTAGGAAACTTGTGAAGTGGATAACATCCCTACCTTATGCCATCAAACAACTGTAAATAAAGTAAAAATGATGTTTTTCTTGCATAATTTGATTCATATGTTCATTTGAAAGATTGGAAACATGAATAACAACACCTACAAGCCTGTTATGAAAATGACATCGATGTAGACAAAAGCCAATTTTGCCAAGGTTATGCAATATTATCCCTAATGCTATTTGTAAACTACCTTTATCACAAAAAATTGGGCAACAAAGTGATGTTTCGGTAAGTGGCTGCTAAATTAACATCCAATGGTCATGATTCAGATGTGGAATATCATATAAGTTTTATCAATATGGTACTTTTTACTGACCATTTCATTTGAGGTATTTCATTCGAGTATTTCAATATTCCATGGTAAAGTAAATATGCAATTTTATGAGCATGTAAAGTGGATGTTTTGGGAATCATAATGTTGAAAGGAAATGCCAATAACTCTTTTTTTATTCATAGTTTGCTTGTGATTGTCATCTATAACTGTGGTTATGATTTTATGGTGTTGGTGGCATGGGTACCATATTATGTATTATTAGCTAAACAAAAATGTGTCCGTTTGATGCCGGATTACCTTGAAGAATTACTCAACTATTATCAAACTTGAACATGAACAAAGGTTCCTAAAAGATGCATTTTACATGCTTGTATAATTAAACTCTTGCATGAAACACTACAATTTCAATGGCTAGTAAAACAATTTCCCATATATACATGTATCTATAGTGGGACTATGATGGATATATTTGCAAAAAGTGGATATCGCTCTATTTATTTAGATATTAGTAGTGTATTAGCTAAAAAATTAGAATGAATCCTTAAGCCCTAGACATAATCAACATGATGAGTTTGTGTGGATTGTCAAGAACCATGAGGGGTGTTGTAACAAAGAATGTTCTTGCAAAATATTTCACAAACGTTGCGAAGGCCCACCTATTTTCTGTTATCTCAAACTTTTAGTCAAGTTCCTGTACTTGTGCTTCTAGTGGCAGCATTTTGATTGATTCCAAATCAAATGTCATATTGATACATGGATTTCTTTTTTCCTCATATTTGTGGATTGAGACAATCTATTCCTATTTATCTGAATCTACAAAACTAGCATACAAGCTCTTTGTAGTTGGTCTTTTTGGATTTCGAAAAATTCCCAGGCCATCGAATTATTTGTATATAGTAACACACCATTCATACATGATAGAGAAGTTAATGTTTCAACCATACAAAGTGAAGCCATTCCATTTAGTTGCTCATTCAATGGGTTGCATAATTTCTTTGGCATTGGCTGCTAAGCACCCCAATATGTTAAAGTCAATTACACTTTTTTCACCACCATATTTCCCATCACGATCAAAGGGACAATCAGGCCATATATTAATGATCTCATGATACAATTTCTAGCTAACAATGGTACACCTTTTACGCTTTTACATATACAAATGTGTTTGATGTGGCTCTTGATACACTGCTTTGGACTTTAAAGAAGTCATGATTCCCTACTTTGACTGTCCTTGTGGGAGAATTTGGTTGTCCTACAGATGATGATAAAAATGGAAACATCAATTATGAACAACGGATTAATCAAGGCCTTTTGAAGCATGTAATGAGTGGCCTAGGTACACTAATGTGATTTGGAGCCATTGAAACATATATATTTAGTCTTGTTTATGAAGATGCAAAAATTATTGCACCGGGTAAGTTTGAAAGGAATCGGGGCATTTTTCTGTATGTTGGGACGCCCAAGTATGCACTCGATCTGTCAAAGAAAGCAAAAAATTAGGCATCCTTTTGTGCTTACGGTGTTAAATATTTTCCTAGAAGATGGTGTGTGTTCAATACAAGAGTAGGCCCTTCAACGTTGACTCAGCTACTTGATAGTATTACCTATGCTTGTACACATGGCGGTTGCATTTCTATGAGATATGGATCATCATGTAACAACTTGTATTATCAAGGCAATGCATCATATGTATTTAATGAATGAACAATAAGCATAATGAAGATTATGGGTTATCTAATTTGACCATTATTACTCACACTGACCCATCACAAGGGACCTGTAAATTTTAGATCCAAATATGTAACGCCCCCTTCATTAATATGATAATGTAAGTGAGTAAAATAGTGATTTTGTTTTTTGAAACATCATTTAGAACAAGTGTTACAAGAACATACACCAATAATGACACAATCACTTCTCAAACATATCTCTATAAGGAAAGAATCAGATGAAAATTCACTGTAAAACATAGATCAAAGACGACACATAAAGATAACAAATATGTTTACCCACCGAACCTATCCTGCAAGGTTAGGACCTCCAAGACAAATAATCAACGCTCAAGTATAGGATTCATCCGATTGATTTTGACCATTTAAGGTCTCGGGACTAGCGACTATTATGAGGAACATGAAGCTATCTAATTCCCATAACCCCAGTTCCATTCTGAAACTCAAATCATAGAGATTTACAGTGAAACAAATAATGTAAACCAATTTATTTTAAAAGATCAACTAATGCACAAGTTGATCATTATAACAATCAAATCAACTAAACACTTAGAAATATTTGGTCTATCATTAGAAATAATTCAAGCATATGATCTAATATTTAATTCACAAAACCAACCAATAATTATGTTAGTTCAACCTTATTGTACAATTTCTCTCCATATCTAAGAACACTAATCATTAAAATTTATTCTATCAATATACAATGTCACCATTTAATTACTCAACAATATGGTAATTTATTATTCTAAGAAAACAATTCCAATAGTCTTGTAAGGTTCCAATATGAATATGAGTGACTAGGACAATTTTCCAACTTATGCATAGTGCAAAATTTAGTGAGAGATTTTATATTCTTTCCACTAGCCATTTAAAATCACAATAGAGGATATTTTAAGAGTTGATTCATTTAATAAAATTAAGCAAACAACCTTATCTCGAACTAATGTTTATTAATTTAACTATGGTGTAAGTGGATTTAAGAATTCGATACAAGGTTTTTGTTGATCGTTGATTTTTTTTTTAAAAGAGATTAGAACAATTTAATTCAGAGTTCAAACATCAGTCCGAATCTAAAAGACAATGGAACATAAGTTGTATAATCTTAACAAGATTATCCCTTTATGACTGATAAAACTACACTCCAACATAGTTGGGTTATGAGATAGTCTATATTAATTATGATAATAGGTAACTAAGTATAATGCATAAGATTTATGAGTACGACCGGGTTTTACATATAATGCTCCGCGAGGGGTTTTACCAGTTATAAAATGAGAGTAAAAATCAAGAGTAGACATTGCGCATTGGTTAAGAAATCATCATGAATCCATTACCATTAAGATAGACCATCGAAAGTCATCACTATCAAGAAGGAACAATAATTTTTATTCTCCTTAAGAGGCGGTTAAGGGAGTTTGTCTTTGTAAGTAATATTAGTTTTTAAGAGTGGTACAATTAAGAGAATTATTAACAACCCAAACGATAGTGAAAGGGTTCAATGACATAAAACAATATTGCCGATTCTTGAGAAAGGAAAAGTCTCGATTTAACTTTGTTAAACCAAGGGCGATAAAGATCCAATCCATGATCTCAGTATCACTAAAGATCAAGATTTTGAGTTGTACTAAGTTGGTAGCGCATCTCAATGACACAACCAAGGTCATCGATAGAGATCGTCGTGGTCGTAAATTGGGGACAATGTTCTTACATAGGTTCGCTATTAATGACGGTTCGAAGAAAGTGACCAATTTTTATATGGAAGATAATTTATTGTTGCATTTAAACTCTATCAACCTATCAAATATATTGATATATCTGTTAATCGAATTTCCATGTCGAGCGATTTGTGATAAATCTTAAAGGAAGAAGACTTGATAGATATGCAATCCACATAATCCGTTTAACTATAATTAAGTGTCAATTATCTCGCAATCTTCCTCGTCTCTCATATTAACTAGATCTACAAAGTAATTAATAGTTGTATTAACTCATAACGAAGCTCAATATAAATGATCAGATACTTTAATGAATGAAGAACAAGAAGGGTGTAACACATGGATCTAGATTAACGGTACCATCCCTCAACGATACCTCTAAAATCAATCAACATGGAGTTTGCATTTATTTCCTCCCTACTTAGAAATCTATGTCAACAATTAATATTTCTTGGGATTGCTAGACTTAAGTCAAGTAAATTCAAATGGTGATAACACACAGTGGTGGCCTAACTCGATGAAACACAGTAGTGTTAAACTACAATGGCTTCAATTAAATACTAATATTGCAGAGAGGCAGGTGAGCACTATCAGAGGAAGATTCTGGTTCCTATATGGTGCCACTATAATGCCCAAATTAAACGATAGTTGGTCAGGAAAAATAAAATTTTAATTTCACTCACGAGTGGTGTCAGTTTCGATTAGTGCAAATGGTTCATGTGGGAACGCTAAGTAATAGTTTTTATTGATTATCAACCTCCCCACTAACATGAAATTTTTTAAACGCTTCAAATTACACATTCGTTATCAATACAACTTAGATAAGGGTTCACTAAAATAACAATCGTTCATGACTACAATATTCCCAAAGGATTAACACCATAAGTCGACTAGCTGTTGGCCTTCCTATATTATTAAGACAATTAACACTTGCAAAGACTTTTATATATTTACTCCTTTAAAACATTACCTGATTAGTTAATTCGTAAAATGAAGTTTATGCAGATAAGTAATACATTGTGTATCCCATTTAACTCCAACCGAGATATGTATATTTAAAAGAATGATCCTTCAATAAAATATCATCATAGTCAATGCATTCATTCACATAATGACAATATCCAATTATAAAAACATATAATGGTAATTGTACATAATCTCCATCTGAACATTATTTTAATTATATACAGTCAATCTACAACATTATATTGGTGAATTCAACCACCCTTCATACCCTTGTGAAATGATTATCTAGTTTAAACAATAATATAAAAATCGTAAAAGTTCTATCATAATAACCAAAACAATTGATATTCACAATACTGTAACCAAGAAATAACGAAATCTGATGTTGGTCTTCAACGTTGTCTTGTGTCAATCCTTTATGTTCCCACTTTCCAATCCCAAGACCTCACTGGTACCTCCCATCCAATGCTAGGGGTACTCTTCTTCCCCCTTAGCCCCCCTATCCGTAAAGGGGATACACACAAGAAAAAAATATATCTCCAAGCTTGCCTCGCAAGGAAGATCTTCCACTCTTTCTCAAGCTTGAAATCCCAACTCTCACGAGTAAAAAAAAGTAAGCCAAAATTTTGGCAGCATAACAATACTAATCAAAGTGAGATACATTCCCCTTCTATCCTATCTCTTTTATAGGTAAATTTTCGATGACACTTGTCCACATGCACAAGTAATTAAATTTTTTTATTATTTTAATTTAGATTATTCACTCACTCACTTGTCACACTCTCCCCAATTTGCACAAGTAATTACGCTTTTTATTTTATTTAAAAAACCATTTTCCCTCACATTCCCCAAGGTGTTCCTATTTTTTTCTCTTAGGTGTCCCTTTTTTCATCAAATCCTTATTTAATGAGTCTCCCCTAACTAGATATTAGTTAGAATTGGATTATGAGTATTCTTTTAGTTAGGAATTGTGGAAGATTAACTAAAGATGCTACTCTATGAGTACATCTATTCTCTCATGTCTTAATTTCTTTTTATTTTAAAAATCCCTTTATTAATTTCAAGCACACATGTGCATTTTACACAACATCTAATTTTTATTACTCTTTTTCCTAGAGTTTCACTTTACCTCAATTCTTTTAATTTATCTAATATTTTTATTTAGTTTCTCATTTACACTAAGACTTAGATTTAGTCTTAAAATTAGGCTTAGACTCTTATTAGGATTCTGGTTTATAATTTACTGATTAATTAATTCCATGTTCTAACAAGGTCTAAATATTTAATTAAGTTCTCTAGGCCATCTAATTTATTGACTCAATTTAATTACATGACGTGCCCTTCAAGATGCACCTCCATGCTCCAAAGGTGCCACTCGCCTTTGACTAGTTTTGGAAGTTTGTCTGAACCTTGGAATAAAAAATCCATTCAGTTGAACTCGTGAGAGACTAAGGGCTTCTAAGGAATAAAGATTCTTTCATATTGTGTGCCCCTTATATTTCCTCGTGAGTGATTGTCTCAGTCTTCCCTCACGACATCATGTACCTCTCGAACTAGGTAATTGTTAATGTATAGTTCAGGTCACGACGAGAGTGCTAGTAGGTTGTGATAGGGATGATGCCACACCTCTCCCACAAATGTTTGGTTTTTGTTCTTGGCCCCTTTACTCCTTAAGTGAGTTGGATTAGCAAGCATAATCAAGCCTGCATCCACTGACAAGAAAAATGTCAATATTCCATATACATAAATCATACTGTAATCAATCATATATCACATATGCGTAAAATGAAATACTCAAACAAATAAAATCCACTCCCTGACTCAATCTGGATTCCAAGGAAGTCCATTGATGCCATCAACATGCATAACCTGTCATGTGTCCTACACACTCAGGAGAACTCGTCAATAATATCTGTCAATACATATATATCTGAAAGTAACAAAGAATAACAATACATCATCATCATCATATATAACTCATAATTGAAATGAAATCATAATGTACCATAACCGGATCACTTGTACGCAAGTGTCCTCAAAGAATAAGTCAATATATGTGTGCTCAGTAGAACAAGATGTTACACACATCCCCTCTTGTTTTAAAATTCATCCCAAAGTTTGTACAGTATATAAATGCAAGTAAATAAATGTATCTGACATAGATCTACATATCTAATCTATCAAACAAATAGGGAAACTATTGACACAACTCATATCCATCCTCCCATGTATCCGAGTGTGGACTATAATTGTCCCATTAGACCTTGACCTGATCGAATATTTGATGCCATAGTTATCGAGTTCGATGGTACAAAATGCAGATTGGCTCCACCATGAGAGAACCCTCGACTGACACCTGCAAAGAACTCATGTCAATAACATGTGACTGTTTTTGTACTCTGGTAATTGTTGTTGTATGCAAACTCCATCAATGACAAGAAGTCCTTACAACATTTTTGTTGATCTATCGCCTACATATGAAACATATCGTCCAAAACCTGATTTGTTCTTTCTGTTTTTCCATCTGTCTTTGTGTGATACACTGTACTAAAATTCATTTGATTTCCCAAAGCTTCTTGGAAACTGGTCCAAAATCATCTGATAAACACCAATCCTTGATCGAATATGATCTTTCTTGGTACTCCCTGCAACCTCACAATATTGCTAACAAAAAATCTAGCTATATATGGTGCCTGATACGTCATACACATTGGAATAAAGTGTGCACTCTTCGTTAGAGTGTCAACTACCAAAAAAATTGAATCGTGTCTCCTTGACGTCAGTGGCATTCCAATGATAAAATCCATCGAAATGACCTCTCATTTTGATTCAGGAATGGTGTGTCGATGTAACAATCTTCCTGGATGTCTATGTTCAACCTTCACTTGTTGACATTCTAGACATATTGCCATGTAACTAACTATGTATTCCTCCATCCCTTTCCAAAAGAATAAAGGCTTAAGGCATGCCTTCATCTTTTTGACTCCCAAATGATCCATGTATACTACTCGATGTGATTCGCTCAAGATCAAACTTCTTAATTTAGTGTTAGGCGGTACGTAAATTCTTCCATTATATCTCAACAATCCATCATTGTCCAATGAATAACCTTCATACTTCGATACCATCATGGTATCTTTTCCAATATTATCCTTAACTTCTTTGTACCAATTGTCATCAACCTATAGAGTTATAACCTTTTCTTGGAGATTCGTCTTAAGAGGTATTACCGAGAATATGTGTGGTCTCCAACTCAACACATCTACTACTTTGTTCACCATTCCTTTAATGTAAGTAATATCAAAGTCGTATTTGCTAAGTAATTCTGACCAACGCCTATGTCATGCATTCAAGTCACTCTAGGTAAATATATGCTGCAATCCATAGATATCTATCTTTAATTCAAATTTTCATCCAATCAGATAATGTCTCCATAATCTCAAGGAATATACAATTGCTAATAAATCCAAGTCATGCGTTGCCTAATTTTCCTCATGCCTTCTCAATTTTCTTGAAATGTAAGCAATCACTCAACCATCTTGCATCAAAAATCCACCTAAACCTTCCTTGGATGCGTCTATTTATACCTAGAATTCTTTGTCCATATCGAGGACCTTCAGTATCGGCGATGTTGTCAACATGAACTCCTTAATATTTCTATCTCCATACGAACATCTTTTTTTTCTTCTGCAATTCCGTGATTGGATTTGCTATCTTCGAAAAACCTTCGATGAAGCGTCAGTAATATCATGCTAAACCCATAAAACTACATACTTATTGTACGTTCATCGGAGATGGCCATTCCATAATAGCCTCTACTTTCGATGGATTCACAGTGATACCTTCCCCAGATATGATATGTCCCAAGTAATGAATCTTTGATTGGTGAAAAGAACAATTTGATAGCTTCTTGTACAATTTGTTTTGTCTTAGACACTATAGAACCAATCTCAAGTGTTTTTCATGCTCTTCTTTAGTCCGAGAATAAATATGTATGCCATCAATAAATACTTGAACAAACTTGTCTAGGTTTTCATGGAATACCCCATTCATTAAACTCATAAATACACCTGGGGAATTCGTCAATCCAAATGGTAAAACGATGAACTCATAGTGTTTGAATCTCATCTTAAATGCAACCTTAGGGATATCTTCCTCTTTGATCCATAACTGATGATATATTGATCTTAATTAAATCTTTTAAAACATGAATGCTCCTTTCAGCTGGTCAAATAAATTTTCAATCCTTGGCAAAAGATACTGGTTCTTGATCATTCCTTTGTTTAATTGATGGTAGTCAATAGAAAGCCTCTACTATCCATCCTTCTTTCTAACAAAAATCACTGGTGCACCTCATGACGATACTCTTGGATGTATAAGTCCCAAATCCAACAACTCCTTCAATTGCATTTTCAAATCCTGCAATTATGGTGTCGACTTTCAGTAGGGAGTTCTTGCAATTGGTTTAGTTCCAGGTTTCAGATATATGGTAAACTCCAATTCTCTTTCTAGCAGCAAACCTGATAATTATTTAGGAAAAACTTCAGCAAATTCTTGTACTATGGGAAGGTTTTCTAATCCTTCTGCCTTGCCCTTTTTGTTTAGCGCTAAGATTACATATAACTTGAATCCCTTGTGCGAACTCTTCTATAATTGTAGGGAATAAATAAACTTCAAGGACGCTCCCTGGTTACTTCTTACAATCACTCTACTCTGTCCCAAATTATCCGTCAAACTTAACCGTTTCGTCTTGCAGTTAAGTACCGCATCATGTGATTCCAACCAGTCCATGCCAATCACTATGCCATAATATCCTAAGATCATGACGTGGTTTTCCTTCATTACAAAATCAACCAAGTTAATGTTATAGTCCATAACCTTTCCTCCAAATTTCTATTTGGAACCCAATGCCATTTCTACGCATCTAAACTCATCCTACTCAACTACCTTTACCTTAATTCTCTTAAGCACTGCACCAGAAATAAATCTCTTTGTAGCACTTGGATCTATCAAAATGCTGAAAGTTTAGTCGATGATCGTACCTGACGTCTCGAGCACAATGGACTGGTTCTCAACCTGGTAGTTTTTCACCACTACATGTATCCTGTGGGCCTTGCCCAAATATCCAACTGTAGTGGATCCAAAGGATTCAACCGCTTTGGCCTTCTCAATTGAACAATCTAGCTGGTAGTGTGGCTCTACACATTTCCAACATCCAGTCTTTGATCCAATGCTCTTGGTCCCCGAAGTAGAAGTTGTTATCCTGGCAGTCTGTGATCCTGGTATGTTCTATTGAACATGCTTAAACTGATGTTGTTGTTGTGGATGATGCTTCTACTACCACTATGGTGATCTGTAAGGATTCCTCTGTCGAGGAGTCTGTCATCTTCGTGTCGAGAAAATAGCTCCTCTAGGCATATCTTGATGCCCATAAGTCTGTCTGGCTGGTGTCTGATGTTGTTGCGCCCTTGATGTCATCTGTCTATTCAATCTAGAAGGAGTCCTTCCCTGAACCCAACTGTTCAAATCTTCCTCAGCTATGAGGTCCTTATGAGTTGCATCATGCAATTTCTGAGGCATTAGGATCCTCACCTTCACGCGAATTTTGAATTTAAGGCCAAACACAAACTTGTTGATGTTTAACTTCTACGTGTTCATATGTGGAGCATACCTAAGTAGCTCCATGAACATGGAATCATACTTAAGTACCATATGACTACCCTGTCGTAAGGAGTTAAATTCATTAAGATGACGCTCGATGAATTCATCGAAAAATTACCTCACCCATAATCGTTCCTTGAACAATTCCCATGACATGTCTTCCACAACCATGTTTAGTTGAGGTAGGAGTGCCCTCCACCAAAGTAGAGCACTCCCTTTCAGTTGAAATACCACCATGCAGACTTTAATTTTGGAGGTGTAGTCCCGAAGTGTGAAGCACATCGCCATGTTCTCCAACCATGTCTTAGTGGCTAAGCCATCCGTTGCACCCTAGAAATCGGGAAAATTCACCTTCCCATGTTCTCTGTGTATAATACTACTACCTGCTAGAGCACTTTGTGAACCCCCTTATTAGGTACATATTCCCTTCCCTCCTCTTGATCCAGGTGGTTGATCAATGCCTATGACATCCTTTGGAAGGAGCTCATCATACCTACCACATCTCCCACAACAACCCTCTCCTGCTCAACAGTTTTCTCATCTACCTGAGGGTTAGATCCCTCTGGCATGGATACTATCGGAGGAGGCACACCTATTCCTCCTGCACCATGACATCTACTTCTCCTGTGTCCTCTAACCATGATTACCTGCATGGAAAATTTCAAAATTTATTAGTGCTACATTTATAATCATTTTATTTAACACAGTGGAAGGTGTAATGGTTCATTTTTGTAGGGTTGAAGCCGCTCTGATACCATATGTAACGCTCCCTACGTTAAGATGATAATGTAAGTGAGTACAGTAGTGAATTTTGTTTTTTGAAACATAATTTAGAACAAGTGTTACACTAACATACATCAATAATGACACAATCTCTTCTCAAACATCTCTCTATAAGGAAAGAATCAGATACAACTTTACTATAAAAAATAGATCAAAGATGACACATAAAGATAACAAAGATGTTTACCCGACCAACCTATCCTACAAGGTTAGGACCTCCAAGACACATAATCAACGCTCAAGTCCAAGATTCATCCAATTGATTTTGACCATTTAAGGTTTTAATACTGGAAACTATTCTAAGGAACATGAAGGTATCTAATTACCATAACTCCAGTTCCATTCCAAAAATCAAATCATAGCAATTTATAGTGAAACAAATAATGTAAGCCAGTTTATTTCAGAAGATCAACCAATGCACAAGTTGATCATTATAACAATCAAATCAACTAAACACTTAACAAGATTTGGTCTATCATTAGATATAATTCAATCACATGATCTAATATTTAATTCACAAAACCAACCAATAATTATCTCAGTTCARCCTTACTATACAATTTATCTCCATATCTAAGTACACTAATCATTAAAATTTATTATATCAATATACAATGTCACCGTTAAATTACTCAACAATATGGTAATTTATTATTCTAAGAAAATGATTCCTATAGTCTTGTAAGGTTCCAATATGAATTTGAGCGACTAGGACAATTTTCCAACTTATGCATAGTGCAAAATTTAGTGAGAGATTTTATATTCTTTCCACTAGCCATTTAAAATCATAATAGAGGATATTTTAAGAGTTGATTCATTTAATAAAATTAAGAAATCAACCTTATCTCGAACTAACGTTTATTAATTTATATATAGTGTAAGTGGATTTAATAATTCGATACAAGGTTTTTGTTGATCGTTGATTTCTTTTTTAAAAGAGATTAGAACAATTTGATTCGGAGTTCAAACATCATTTCGAATTTAAAAGACAATGGAACTTAAGTTGTATAATCTTAATAAGATTATCCTTTTATTACTAATAAAACTACACTCCAACATAGCTGGGTTACGAGATAATCTATATTAATTATGATAGTAGTTAACTAATTATAATGCATAAAATTTATGAGTACGACTAGGTCTTACATATAATGCCCCGCGAGGGATCTTACCAGTTATAAACTAAGAGTAAAAATCAAGAGTAGACATTTTGCACTAGTTAAGAAATTATCATGACTCCATTACCATTAAGATAGACCATCGAAAGTCGTCGTTGTCAAGAAGGGACGATAATTTTTATTCTCCTTAAGAGGCGGTTAAAGGAGTTTATCACTGTAATTAATATTAGTTTTTAAGAGTGGTACAGTTAAGAGAATTAGTAACAACCCAAATGATAGTGAAAGTGTTGGATGACATAAAACAATATTGTTGATTCCTAAGGAAGGAAAAGTCTCGATTTAACTTTGTTAAAACAAGGGAGATACATATCCAATCCCCGATCTCAGTATCACTAAAGATCAACATTTTGATTTTTACTAAGTTGGTAGCGCATCTCAGTGAGACGACCAAGCTCATCGATAGAGACCGTCGTGGTCATAAATTAGGGACATTTTTCTTACGTAGGTTTGTTATTAATGATAGTTCAAAGATAGTGACCAATTTTTATACGAAAGATAATTTATTGTTACATTTAAAATCTATCATCCTATCAAATCTATTGACATATCCATTAATAGAATTTCCAAGTCCAACTATTTGTGATAAATCTTAAAGGATGGAGACTTGATAGATGTGAAATCCACCAAATCCGTTTAACCGATACTAAGTGTCAGTTATTTCACGATCTTCCTTATCTCTCGTATTAACTAGATCTATAAAACAATTAATAGTTGTATTAACACATAACGAAGCTCAATATAAATGATCAAATGCTTTAATGAATGAAGAACGAGAAGGGTCGAACACATGGTTCCTTATTAACGGTACCATCTCTCAATGATACCTCCAAAGTCAATCAACATGGAGTTTGCATTTATTTCCTCCCTACATAAAAATCTAAGTCAAAAATTAATATTTTGTGGGATTGCTAGACTTAAGTCAATTAAATTCAAAGTGTTATAACACACAATCGTGGCCTAACTCGTTGAACTACTGCAATGTTAAACTATGATGGCTTCAATTAAATACTACCATCGCAAAGAGGAAGGTGAGCACTATCAGAGGAAGATTTTGGTTCCTATCTGGTGTCACTATCGAGCCGAAATTAAACGGTAGTTGTTCAAGAAAAATAAATTTTTATTTTCACTAACGATAATATAAAAATTGTAAACATTCTATCATAATAACCAAAATAATTGATATTCACAATAACGTAACCAAGAAATAAAAAAATATGATGTTGGTATTCAACGTTGTCTTGCAGCAATCCTTTATGTTCCCACTTTCCAATCCCAAGACTTCACCGGTACTTCCCAACAAATGCTATGGGTAATCTTCTTCCCCCTTAGCCCCTTGAGTTGCAAATGGTCCACACACAAGAAACCAAAAACAATAGCTCCAAGCTTTCTTCGCAAGGAAGAGCTCCCAGTCTTTTTCAAGTTTGAAATCCCAACTCTCACAGGTAAAACACAGTTAACCAAAATTTTGGTAGCATAACATGACTAATCAAAGTCAGATCCATTCCCATTCTATCCCATCTTTTTTATATGTAAATTCTCAATGACACTTATCCACATGCACAAGTAATTAATTTTTTTTTTTAATTTAATTTAGATTCTTAACTCACACTCTTGTCACACTCTCCCTAATTTGCACAAGTATTTTCCCTTTTTATTTTATTTAAAAAGCCATTTTCCCTCACATTCCCCAAGGTGTTCCTATTTTTTTCTCTCTTAGTTGTCCCTTTGTTCCCCAAATCCTTATTTAATGAATGTCCCCTAACTAGATCTTAGTTAGAGTTGGATTAGGAATCTTCTTTTAGTTAGGAATTGTGGAAGATTAACTCAAGATGCCACTCTATGATTACATATATTCTCTCATGTATTAATTTATTTCTATTTTAAAAATCTCTTTATTAATTTCAAGCACACATGTGCATTTTACCCAACCTCTAATTTTTATTACTCTTTTCCTAGAGTTTGACTTTATATCAATTCTTTTAATTTATTTAATATTTTTATTTAGTTTCTCATTTACACTAAGTCTTAGATATAGTATTAAACTTAGGCTTAGACTCTTGTAAGGCTTCTGGTTTATAATTTACTAATTAATTAATTCCATGTTATAACAAGTTATAAATATTTCATTAAGTTCTCTAGGCAATCTAATTTATTGACTCAATTTAATTACGCGACATGCCCTTCAAGACACACCTCTGTGCTCCAAGGGTGCCACTCTCCTTTGATTGGTTTTGGAAGTGTGACCGACCCTTGGAGTAAACACTCCATTTGATCGACCTCGTGAGATACTAAGGGCTTCTAAGGAATAAGGATTCTACCTTATTGCGCTCCCCTTAGATTTCCTCGTGAGCGACTGTCTCAGTCTTCCCTCACGACATCGTGTACCTCTTGAACTAGGTAATCGTTAACCTATAGTTTAGGTCATGGTGGGAGGGCTATTAGGATGTCACATTGATACTGCCACACCTCTCCCACAAATGTATGTTTTATGTGCATGACCCCTTTACTCCTTATGTGAGTTGGATTAACATGCATCATCAAACCTTCATCCACTGAAAAGAACAATGCCAATATTCCATATACATAAATCATACTGTAATCAATCATATATCACATAAGCGTAAAGTGAAATACTCAAACAAATACAATCCACTCCCTGACTCAATCCAGAGTCCAAGGAAGTCCATTGATGCCGTTAGCATCCATAAATCATCATGTTCCTTGCACACTCATGAGAACTCATCAATAATATCTATCAATACAAATATATTTGTAAGTTACAATGAATCACAATACATTATCATCATCATGTATAACTCATAGTTGAAACAAAATCATAATGTACCATAATCGAATCACTTGCACGCAAGTGTCCTCAAAGAATAAGTCAATATAAGTGTGCTTAATAGAACGAGATGTTACAAAATAACAGTTTGTACAACAAGCAAGGCTATGCATAATTTCATATATTCTCTCATTTTCTGTTGTTGGGGATGTAACAATTATTCTTTATTCATTTTTATATGGATCAATACATTCTTTGATATATGGATGCCAACAATTTTTCTTTCCATGTTTTGTTGCAGTTCTGTTACTTGGAAAACATTTGCACACAGAGAACTGTAATACACCCATGACGGGAAAAACAATTGTTTTTTTTTTTTTTCTTAAAGGATAGAAACTCCGTTCATGGTTCCTAATTTTGGAAGGTCGAGGGATCAGTCTGAGCCCCTGGTCAAGGATCATTCTTAACCCTATTGAGCTAGAGAGACTCTTTGATTCCTTGTTGGGACCTCTATTTAAACAAAATCCACAGGTCCTCTTTATGATACTTTGCCTATGTGACTAAGCGCCAAGCACAAGCTTCACCTCCACGCGACCACGGGCTGTGACTGTGTGCCTACACAAAAAGGTTTCGAGACTTTACATGTCGAGAATTCGATGTATCGGCCACCCTTGACTCCCCAACTCCCGAGTTTCCAAAAGGGCCAAATGACTGTTAGCTTCCTCTACTCATGTGGCCATCCCCATGACCACAGGCTTAACCTAAATGACGCGTCACATTTCACGACTTCGGGGATTTCAATGCAAGGCACCCCAACTCCTCCAAATCCCAAGCTCCGAAAGGGGATAATGTTCCTTAGCTCCCTCTTTGGCCTCCATCCATGTGACCATTCACTATGACCCGAGGCCTAACTCTAAATTGCGTCAGAATTTCATGTGTCGCGAGTTCTCATGACTTCTCTCTTTGACCTTTCCCTTCTACGAGTCAACGAAATGCTCATCTCTTGCCACGTGTCTCCTTGATGGACGACCACGATCAAATTGTGGTTTTGCAAATTGTGAGTTTGAACAATTATGTTCCTTGACCATCTTTCTCTACGAATCAACGAAATACTGAGCTCTCGTCACGTGTCTCCTTGACGGACGACCACAATCAAATCGCGAGTTCAAATAGTTATGTTCCTTGACCTTCTTTCTCTGTGAGTCATCGAAATGATGAGCTCTCACCATGTGTCTCCTTTATGGATGACCATGATCAAATCGCGGTTTTGAAAATCATGAGTTCAAAAACTTATGTTCCTTGACCTTCTTTCTCTCCGAGTCAACGAAATGATGAGCTCTCACCACGTGTCTCCTTGATGGACGACCACGATCAAATCGTGGTTTCACAAATCGTGAGTTATAATAGTTATGTTCCTTGACCGTCTTTCTCTGTGAGTCAGCGAAATGATGAGCTCTCACCATGTGTCCTCCTTGATGGACGGACTCAATGACATCGCAACTTCTAGTTTTGGGAGTTTAGTCACGCCGACATGCGATTCTCTCGATGTGCGAATTTGCGAAGACTAAAGTAGTCGAGGTGTTAATGTTTACTCCCCTTCTTTGAATCTAACGGTCGTGACAGACCTTGGATCCTCCCGAATGGATCTCGTTCGTCTGTCTTTCAAATGAAAGGATATTCCCCTTCAATACCTAAATCTTGCTAACCCTCCCGAGCTTCATCGGTTATGAAGGACTTAAGAGTGTTACACTCTTACTCCTAGATTTAACACATAGAGGGATATTCGGCACAAATATTGCACTCCTTCATTAGGTTTAGGACTTAAGTGGTTCTGGGTTTCTGCTTACCACATAGAGAGAGAACCTATACATATCTTCCCTACCTCTCCTGAGATTAACAGACTTCATCCTTGCAGGGATTGCGGGGTTCAATATCCGCATTTAAGGAAGTACTCACTCGATTCTAGGATGGTGATGAAATTCCCTGGGGAAAACGCCTTCAAGTAATTAAATCGGGGCGCATGGAAATCCGAGTGGAATTATAGGTTCTCAATTATAGACAAAAACTAGCCTGCCTGTCAAGGGACAAAAATGGTCCAAAATTTACAAGGTAAATGATGTCCCATGGACATTATTATTTCAGTCTCGGACAGTGAATTCGTGCAACAGAGGTTTACCTGCGAAGATGTTGAAACCCCGCTGGTATGATCTCTTGATGATTGTCAAACAATTCGTTACTTGTGAAGGCAGGTATGGGTTTGTTTTCCTGTTTCATCTACATTTATTAATGGTGTTTATGGGTTTTGAGCTTAGCATGCCGCACTATCTGCACCGAAGTTTATTTAAAATGGCTAAGAAGTAAAAGCGAAGTCAGGCTAACACTAGCCTCTTCCATGTTGGGTTGATTAAAATGCTGGTTGTTTATGAATTGGGGTTACGTCAAGATTCCTGGCACAATTTTCTCAACCGTAATGGTTTTGAGGAATCAAACCCTCCACAGGTCAATAAGCCTATGGTATCCGAGAATAAGTCTACCCCTGTACCCTACATTGTTTTTCTACCCGAACCTAAACCCGACTCACCTGTGAATTCGCCTATGGCTGTGACTAAAGTTGCTAAGCCTATAACCACAAAGGCTAGAGCAAAGACTGCTGCTAGAAACAAGAAAAACGCAAGGATGATCTCTCGCATGGAGAGAAATAAATCTAAGCTTCCTTCCAAAACAGATCCTATCATGGTAAGTGAGGACTCTGATTCGAGCATTGAGCATTTTCTCGCCGAAGAGGGCTTCTGTGGTGACGAACCTCCTCACGATTTCGTTGAGAACTTTCCCCCTTATCTGCGGGATAACCCTGACTTTCCTGGTACTAAGCCACCTTACGAAACCCTCGGGGAATCATCAAACCCCCCTCCTGCTCAAAAGGTTGCTTCACCTTGCGACCAGTGTGGAATGTGGTTAGAGAGAGACTACTTGGATGTCCCAAAATTGCAATCCAAAATTCACGATTTGGAAAACCAAGTGGCAAAGCTCACTGGTCGGAATGCAAAAGTGCAGCCTAACGATAAAAATCAACGAACTGCTGGATCAATCTTGTTCAAAAATGTCGAG
>ML796909.1:249859-264194 GCA_009831015.1 Picea engelmannii | reverse complement strand
CAGCTTACGAAGCAATCATACACAGGGCAGACTTGGAGCGTTTCCAGGTTAATTAGTTAGATGTTTACTGTTTATGTTAAGTAGTTTAATATAAATGATAGTTTAGCTAGATTTATATTACATTGTTTAGTATCAGTAAGTTATATTAGATTGTTTGATTTCGGTAGTTTTTATTCCCTTTTCATAAAACATAAAAGATAAAAATAGATTCTTGGTTGTCTCAGAGCAGCGAACACATGAGTTTTGCAGGTTTTAATCAAATCTGTAGGTTGTCCATAGTGTACATTTGTGAATAAGGAATAACATAGCTGATAATTAGGCAGTTGATTTGAGTTATTATAATCATAGTTAGTAGTTTTTAGTTAGTTAGTTTAAGTTTGCTTTTATTAGTTTCTAGTTTCCTTTATTATAGTTTGATTTCCTTTTATTTAGTTAGTTAGTTTATTGTCGTTTGTTTTATTAGTTTCTAGTTTCCTTAGTTTAGATTATTTAACTCAAATCACTTTTCTCTTTGGTTTCCTTAGGAGACCTTAGAGCGGCCAACGGATCCGTTAAACTCGTCAGGGTGGTCCATACCAAACAACTTGGGTTATTTAGACAACCCCGGACCAGTTCCACTCTCCCAGTTGACGGATGGACTGTTTCGCCCGTCAACAGGACCCGAGAGCTCTATTCCCATCTCTGCATTCTTTGCAGTTCCCCCACTGTCCTCCACACTTCCTTACTTGCCTTCCTTGGCAAGATTGTGTGTGGCTCGAATCCCCCAGTCCATGGTCAGGTCTGGAAGCCTTACTGATGGGAAGTCTACCCCATCCCTCATTAACTCTTGAGGAGGCCTTCCCACCTACCATGCTGACGGGAATTCGTTCCTGGTAAGAGGGTTGTTTTGATCTAAGCAAATTAATTCCAACATGGTACTATTTCAATGGAGGTTAATGCAACATTTTTGGGTTCCCTCCACCACCTTTTCGTTAGCAATCCTGGTCTCTCTCTTAGCACATCCCCTCTTTCAGTAGTCATGCAATATGTAACATTTTCTATTAAAATAATCAGAATTTACATTCATAAACCTTCTACACAAGGTCCATCAAATCAACATTCACACTTTTAAGTTTTCCATAGTTCCTCGGCCCATATAGTTATATTTACAGATTGGGGGAAAAAAGGTGTTACAATTCCCTCCCCCTTAAAGGAATCATTGTCCTCGATGTTCTGTGTATCAACATGATATGTATGTACTGAAGTAAACAAAATCAGATATGCCTGTCTCATGGCATCTTCCATTTCCCACATAGCCTCATCTGGGCCAAAGTATTTCCATTGCACCTTGACTTGTGTAATGGTTCGGTTCCTGAGTGAGGTTTCCTTCCTGTCTAATATGCATTGGGGTTCTTACATGAATTCTCCCTCCTATTCCACCTAGATCACAGACCAGTCAATTATATGATTAGTATCATGGACATATTTCTTTAATAATGAAACATGAAAAACATTATGTTCCTTTACAGTGGGAGGAAGTGCTAGCGTATAGGCTACGGGTCCCACTCTATCTAAGATTTCAAAGGGTCCACAATATCGAGGTGATAATTTGGCACAGGCTCCCATTATCAGGGAACTCTTCATGGGTCTAACTCTAATATAGACATGGTCTCTGGTCGCGAACTCTTTGGGAGGTCTCTTTTTGTCGGCGTAAATTTTCTGTCTATCCTAAGCAATCTTCAGATTTTGTCTTATCTGAACCACTTATTGTTCCATTTCTTTCAGCATGTCAGGTCCAATTGTAATTCTGTCCACCAGATTACTCTAGCTGATTGGAATCTTTCATTGTCTACCACAGAGGACTTCAAAAGGGCTCATCTTTAAGGATTCTTGATAACCATTGTTGTAGACAAACTCTACCAATGGTAGGTAGTCTTCCAACTTCTTAGGTTGATGCATTACTTGCATACTTAACATGAACTCTATTATTTGGCTTACTCTTTCTATCTTTCCATCAGTTTGAGGGTGATAAGTTGTACTGAATAGCAATTTTATCTATAGACCGACCATTAGGGATCTCCAAAAATTTGAAGTGAACTTGGTATCTCGATCAGATACAATTTCCTTGGGCATTCCATGTAGTCTAAATATCTCCTTCATGAATATGTTGGCAATATCTATGGCCTTACAAGTTGACTTGACAGGGATGAAATGAGCAGACTTGCTCAACTTTTCCACCACGAACATGATGGCATTATTTTTCTTGGTCGAGCTTGGTAGTCCAGTGATGAAATCGATGGAGATGGTTTCCGATTTCCATTCTGGGATTGATTGGGGATGTAACAATCTTGCTGGATGCCGGTGTTCCACCTTAACTCGCTGTCACCCTAGGCACTTAGCTAGATAGTTAGCTATGTCTTTCTTCAACCCAGGCCAATAGAATTGTTCCCTAGTGGCCGTGATCATCTTCTAATATCCTGGGTAACCAACATATGGTCTCTTATGCAGTTCATCCATTATGAACCTATTCAATTCATAACAGTTTGGAATATACAATATGTTTTGGTAAGTTAGCATCCCTTCGTCAAGAATTTGGTAGCCTTCATACTTCATCCCTGTAGGTTCTTGTCTTAGGTATGAGGTCACGGTCTTAAAGAATACACCTGTCTCTTGTGCATTTCTAATTCTTTCCCTGACATCCGTTTCATAGGTGCTTACTGCTTCCAGATGAATCATTTTTATACTTCTACTAAGGGCATCGACCACCCTATTTTCCTTTCCTTTTATGTGTTTTATTTCGAAATTGAATTCACTTAGGAGAGCCATCCACCTAGCTTGCCTGGCGTTGAGTTTTGGTTGATCAAACAGGTGCCTCAACCCACAATGGTCTTTTATAAAAACAAATATCCTTCCCAGGAGGTAGTGCCTCCACATTTTTAAAGCATGTACTATGGCATCCAACTCTAGGTCATGGGTCACATAATTGATCTCATGTTCATTTAATTTCTAGGACACATAGGAAATTACACATCCCTATTGCATAAGGACTCCTCTAAGTCCTTCCTTGCAGGCATCTATACATACGAGGAAATCATTATCCGGATCTACAATCTTTAGCACGGGTGCATGGGTCAGGAGGTATTTCAGTTCCCGAAATCTTTCTTCACATTTTGATGTCCAAATGAATTTGATCCCCTTTTTCTAAAGGGTAGTGATTGGACAACCAATATTGGAAAATCCTTTTATGAACCTTCTATAGAATCTGGCTAAGCCCATGAAGGATCTTATATCTGATACATCCTTTGGGGTAGGCCATTTCATAATAGATCTAATCTTATCGGGGTCCACTTCCACCCCTTCCTTAGAAATGACATGGCCTAAGTAATGGACTTGATTTTGAAAGAAGTCGCACATGCTAAACTTAGCGTAGAGATGAAGCTCTCTTAGTACTTGAAGTATGAGTCTAAGATGTTCCTCGTGCTCCTCCTCATTCTTGGATTATAGTATGATATCATCAATGAAAACCAATACAAATTTGTCCAGAAATTTGCTGAGTACATTATTCATCAAGAACATAAAAGTGGCGGGGGCATTGGTTAACCCAAATGGCACCACCACGAATTCATAGTGACCATATCTCGTTCTGAAGGTTGTTTTTTGGATGTCTTCATCCTTAATTTGGACTTGGTGATAGCCATACCTCAAGTCGATCTTCGAGAAGATGGTAGTGCTTCCCAGTTGGTTGAACAAGTCATTGATTCTGGGTAAGGGGTATTTTTTCTTTATGGTTGTGTTATTGAGTTGTCTATAATCTATGCACAACCAGAGTGTGCCATATTTATTTTTCACAAATAGGATGGGCGCTCCCCATGAAGATACACTGGGTCGGATGTATCCTTTGTCCATCATCTTCTTTAGCTGTAGCTTGAGCTCAACCATCACTGGCGTGCTCATTCTATATGGCGCTCTAGATGTTGGTACCACTCCTAGTGTGAGCTCTATCGAGAAATCAATATCCCTTCTTGGAGGTAGACCTGGTACTTCTCTGGGGAACACTTCCTTGTATTCTCTTAATATGGGGTGGTCCTCTAGGTTTGGTGTGTCGTCCTTATTACACGTCAAAATTACTCAACTAGATAAGTGTTGCATGTTCCTCTCAATTGTCGTAAGTGTCACATCTTCCTTAAAAATTTCGCAAGTGTCGCAAGTTGGTCACAAGTGTCGTAAACGTTGTTCAAGCATACTTCCATGATGACGACACTAAGGAGGCACTTAAGACATCTCATACACTTGATTTGGAGAAGGGAAACTAGTTAACTAAAGTCCAGAAAATTTTATCACCTGAGAAGAGCTCTTAAACTAAGGTTTTGAGGGTGAGCACTCCCCTACATCAGCTCTAGGAGCGCTGGCTCTCCCCTATAAGGTCTCAAGGAGTGTTATAACACATGCCTACCCCTCTAAAGGAGCGCTATCCATCTTTAGAGTGTTGGCGCCCCCTCAAGATTCCTAGTGAGCACTATAGCGCTCTGATGCCCCTTTTGAGGGAGCACTGTCTAATCTGAGGTAGTAGTTGGCCCGTTGAGGAGAATAAAGGGAGGATCTCTCAAGTTTAGAAGGCAATTGCATTCAAATTCTTGGTTTCATCAGAATATCCCTGATCTAAGGAGGGAATTCCTCAACTTGTTCTAAAGATAACTCAAGAGGTTAAGCTCCTCTTAACCTATATAAGTAGGCTCTATGATGGTGAGAGGGGAAGAATTGCTAGCATGAAACCTATGATCTCATAGGAAACACACAGTTAGTCAAAGGAGAGTGATCAGTGAAGCTTCCATCATCCAGGTTGTGGATCTTTCGAGCAAGGGTTAGACGTAGGGGACTTGACGAAGCTGTCACATTCGCATCTACGATTGTAAGTACTGCTGTCGTTATTCTCATTAATATGACACGCTTGGCCTGTTTCTTTCTAGTTTGTGTCTGATGTTACATGAACTTCTCATTGATAAATAGATCTGTTTTCAAGCTAATATCAATAGAGTAGGAAGTGGTCGTATCTTGTTTGTCTACAGGACTCAACGAGGAGCAAAGGATTAAAGCTCAACTCGGAGCGTGCAGGGACAAATGTCAATAAATAGGTACTTCTATTCTCCTTCCTTCTCATGTATTAGTTTGTATAGATTTGAAAGGAAGTCAGTGTCCACGTTAAGCATTTTCTGTCTTAGAGTTAGGGTCAATCTCTTTGAGGCGATCTACCTATCCGCAGGGAGATTTTCCTACAACAGAAACTGGCGACCATACTGGGGAGTCCTCAAATAAAATCTCCTTGTTTTGATTTCTCCTCATTGACCTTGTTCTACCCCTTGATTGTTTCAAACCTGGTTCACTCCTCTTTTGATTGGTTTCATGAGTTGATTGGCTCCCTACCCCATCACACTCAGCCTAATTGTCGAGATTGAATTACAATTTTTGAATTTTTTGACACTTTTAGGAGCTTTCTGAACCTGGCACCCCTGTCCCTGTGTTAACAGAGTGCCAACGCTCCCTGATAGCCTTACACAGAGCGCTATAATGCTCCTTGTCCTTGACAACAGAGCGCCAGCCCTCCTTTGGCCAATAAACTTTCTAGAATTGTTTTTTTAGGGTTTTTCCTTTGTGTCTCTCTTGTTGGGTTACCTTGTGAGTCAATCCTTCTTCTTTTGCAGCTTTGACATCTGTCTTTTTGAAGAACAAACATCTTGTTGTTTGAATTTTGTAGCCTTCTTCACTATTGTTGTTGAGTTTTTCTGCCATTTGGAGTTTGAAACCCATGCATTGTCCTTCTCTCCTCTTTGACTGAAAACGCTAGTGAAGGTCATCAAAGGCCTACATATCTTTTCATTTGGTTTTGGTTAAGATCATTGTTCTTCGACATTTTTTTTTGGTGTGAATTTCTTGGTTTGATTCCTCTTTTATTGTTTCTTTTCTTTCGCTTCTTGTTTTGATCACAACGAGAGGGTGTATTGTTTGTGTCATTCTTTCTTGTGTTGGTCTGATTTTCATTCTTCCAAGAAGATAATTAGCAAGATGAGAATTGTTTTGAATTAATAATTATTCATATGCAAACAATAAAAGGCATCTTCATGATTGATTATGCATATTAGAAGGTATCTCAAAAGTTTTAGCATCACATCAGGATTTGATTGAGGAAAATTTGTTTGAGGACATTCCTTATTAGTGTTTGTTAGTGAAAAGAACTTTCTCTCTCCCTTAGATAGATGTTCATCGAAAAGAAATGACTGCTTATCATCTTTGATGCATTTTTGGGACTGAGTCATAATTCCATTCGTTTCACTTCCATGCACCCCTTTTGAGTAAAGAACAACTATAAAATGAACACTAATTAAAAGTTATCTAGAACATTTTCTTTTCTAGGATCCTCCACCAACAGTAGACTAGGCTTAGTGTTTTGGATTAGGCTGTGCGCATAACTCTTCAAAGTTTCCAAAACAAAAAGTAGCATCCTGAGTTAGGGAGAGTCAAATCCAATTATCGTATAAGTCTGCCTGGGATCCCCCTCTCACACGGGGGTTATGCATGAGGTCGCATTCGGGTGAGCTATGAGGACTAACCCTCCATGGTTTAACTGATTATGGTGGTCAGATCGTATTATGGGGATCGCTTAAAGGTAAATCCACAATTACTGCGTGAAATTCTTTTGGTTGATTTCGGGCTCGATACCCTGCCCGTACGTTCGGATCAAACTATCGATTGTTCCCGCCCAGGGGATGACTGCGAATTGGTAACCTTAGTGGCCATAATCTTTAGGGTCTTACACAAGGTGACGGTGAAGGGAAGTCTCACTGTACCTGGAGCAGACATTGATCAAACTTACTCGGGCTCCTTGGAGGGTAAATCCACAATTACTGCGTGGAAGCTTGCACCAAGGCATAAGTCCATTAAGAAGGTCGCCATTGTAATTGTTCCACCCTATCCCTGCCCCTTCTTGACTTGATCACGCGACGTTGGATTTCATCACCAACTAGTACGGTCATCAAGAGAAGGTCATGTTTGCTTGGTTGTGATTCTTAGATTTTATTAGTGCATGTTGTTTCTTTTCGGTAGTTGGCCATAGATCTCTTTCGCCAACTCTTTTTTTCCAACATCGACACTCCACGCTATTCACGGAGGCTACAGGGACTTCCTATAGAAAATATGGAAGGAAACACCCCTTTACCCCCTCATTCTACGGAGGAATCTCTTCAACAGAGCGAGGTTCAAAACACTACAACTTCCCTAGAAGAAGTTCACACACCTTTAGAGAGTTTTTGAATTGTTTCAGAGTCTATGGAAGCTTTCCGCATTTCGGAGGGATATGAACGACGTGTCCTCCAATTGAATTCCGCTGGTGAATTTGTCGTCGTCAATCCTTCTGACATTCCAGTTGGGTCTCATCAAAACCCTTTAGACGATGACCCTTTTTGGACCGCATACATTGTTCGAATTCCACCGCGCATGGTGCAAGATCTTTATGGAACAGGGATGGGTGTTGACGCACCTATTTCCTACACCGTACCCCTAAACCATTTTACCAGTACCACTATTTTCATGGCCACACCACCCGTTGGTCCGAACACATCGCCCATTGGCCCAAGGTCTACTCTTCCCCTCCATTCTACAATAGTCCCTCACATTCTGACTATTCCCGCCGATAACGTGGTGGTCAACCAAGCCGCGATTGGCACACCTGTAACACCAAGACCTACACTCCCTTTTGGGTACAGGGCACTGAATACTCCCACTGCCACTACTACCCAAGTTATGCCGGGAAATTCCATACCTATCCAACAACCCGGAGGGACTGGTCTTGGTGGCCCTAATCTGCTCAGCGGCACCGGTTAGTTATTTACATCTAGTTCTCAAATTCCAGGAACTCTACCTCAAGCTGGGGGGCATCCTCTGACCGGAGGACAAATTCCATTTGGGGGGCACCCTCATGCTGGGGGGCAACCTCAATCTAGAGTCTACCATCACCCATATGGACAAAACACGTCTGCCACGCCCAATCCGTGGAAAGTCCCTTTTCCAGGAAATCCACAGTTCTCGACAGGACACAATTCTCAGACTCCGCAACAACCTCCTTATGGACAAACACCAAACTTATCCTATAACCCGCAAAACCCATCCGATCATCCTTCGCTAACACATGCTTCTCAAAACACCTCAAATCCTGTGTACCCTGGTCAACACCAACCTCATAAAAGAGGGTCCACTAGTTACAATTATCCACATAACCCAGTGATTGGCCCCATTGGTGCCCCTATGCCACACCAGCATTACCCACAGGTTAATCGACAACTACCTTTTCTAGCTACCCTGGACCTCCCAGATTTGTCTCGGTTAACAAATGATCCTATTTATCATTCTCCGGTTTGGCCAGCTATTCCAGCTAAACTTCCTTCTGATATCCCAAAATTCGACAGAAAGTTCGGAGAAGACCCAAACAACCACGTGATGACTTTCCATTTGTGGTGTTCATCCAACTCCCTCATGGACGATTCTATACATTTGCGTCTTTTCCAATGAATTCTTATGAGTTCTGTGGCGAAATGGTATATTGAACTACCATGCGCATCTTTTCATGATTTCAACTCCCTCGCCATGTCCTTCCTCACACACTTCCAACTACCCATTCAATACGAGACGGGTACTGAACTATTAACCTCGCTTCGTTAGACAACTTCCATACATATCTCTGATCATATCCATGAGTGGAGATGACGAAAAAGGCTAATCAAAGAAGTCATTCCTGACCAATTGTTAGCGGAATGGTTCACTAAATCATTGTTACCCCAGATCGCTCGTGATGTTTCCATGGGTGGTGTGGTCACTGAGGAAGAAGCTATCGCCTGAGCTTAGTACTTAGACTTAGTCTATTCACAATTCGGTACTCTATATGAGTTGATACCGAATTCTACCCGTTCCACTAACGATCCATCCAAACCATCGTCTGCTTCCCACACGGATGGAGTTATTGGCTCTGTCAAAACCCAATCTACCACCCAGTCGGCTGGAACAATTTAGCGGCCAGCTTCGACAGCTTCTCCCAATCCAACTGCACCCTCTTCTACCCCCCCTCAAACTCAGGTCTCTGAGGTGAATGCGGTCCAATCAACCCCTTCACAACAACCTGGGGGAAAGAAGAAAGAAAGAAATAAACCAAAGAAAAACAATAACAATGAACAACCAAAAAATCAACCGCAAACCCCAGCTACTGGAAAACAACCACAATGAAAACCAAAATTCCCATGTCTCATCTATGGTGACGATCACTACACTCTATATTTTCCACATCGTGATGAAGTGGCCAAGATTTTTAAGGGAAATTCACAACCCATTGTGCTTACTCAGCCTTTTCCACAGCAACAATCTTTGGTTTCTCAAACCCCCACTGCAGGGGGCAGTTCCAACCAATCCCATGATGAGGCCTCGACAAGTGCCCACATTTACATTTTTAACGGGGTTAATCTAACCACTCACTCTGCAACATATGACACGCCAGTTAAACCTGATAAGTCGAAGACTGCTAACAGTTCTTCACCGGACCCGTTACCATCTTCTGTTAATCCTCTGTCTGTTAGCCCTCCATCCAAGCCACTTCAGATTGAGAAACCTTCTTTTGACTCCATCTTACGCCCTCCTAAGAGCACCATCTGGAAATCTACCTTCAATCCTAATTCACGGGCTTCCCAAAACTACAACATTGTAGAAGACTTGGCCCAAGCACCGTCTGCTATGTCCGCCTTGGAAGTTCTACAACACTGTCCCAGCCAACGTAGAATGCTCTTAGCTACTATTGGTGCTTTTGATCCCGAGTCATCAAATAACCTCATGTTTAATCTGGATGATCATCAACCACGACTCTCCCACTAGTTAGCTTTTCAAATTGATGTTGTTGTTCACAATCAACAAATCCACCAAACTATCCTAGATGAGGGAGCCTCTACTTGTGTCATGTCCTTAGCTTGTTGGAAAGGCTTAAAATCGCCTGCCCTTAACAAATCCACTACGATGTTACACGCTTTCGATGGACGAGGTTTTCATCCTCCTGGATTATTACAATCCTTAGCCTTTCAGTTGGGTGACAAAACTGTTACCATTTATTTCGAGGTGGTCGATGCTCCCCTCGATTACAACCTACTACTCGGAAGAAGTTGGTTCTACGCTATGACTGTCGTCGCCTCGTCGTTGTTTCGATGTGTACAATTCCCCCATCAAGGAAAAATTGTCACCATCAATCAACTTGATTTCTATACACCTGACGCTCGCATCCCGGCCACCAACAACATTCCCTTTTTGGGAGACCACCTAGTTACGTATGAAAGAGTTGGTGTTGGCTTATTGAAAGATTCTAGCCTTATGGGTACTTTCCCTACACCACTTCCACCTACCGCGCATCATATTGCCACCGTCAATATGATCTCGACTATGCCTTATCAATCCTTGGAATTATCTGATCCTTGGATTGTACCTAGTCCTCTGTAATTCGATGTTATCGGTGACACTATGCCACTTAGCCCAGCTGAGTCCGCATATGTAGCTATTCAATCCACCTCTCCCTCTTCAAACAATTCACATTTATTGGCACCTGATGCCTACTCAGTGCCCTTATGGTTGGATTCCCTGTCGTCCGCCGTTGACTACATTTCCCAAATTTTTCCTTTTGACGAATCTATTATGGAAATGCTTAGCATTGACGATGTTCCTTGGGATTATAACCACCATCGATCCTCTTTTCTTCCGCCTTTGGAAGAAATTCACCAAGACATACACTCTGTATTCCCTCCCGATGTTACCGATGCTCCGCAATATCCTATCCTCACACAAGATACTCTCTCCGAGGGGAACATGGGTAACATCTCCACTATGATCATTATTGACATCTTGATCAAAGAAGGTGTCGTGGAAAACATTAACCTTGGTGCTAATTGCACACCCGAGGAAGTGGTCTCTTATACCGCTTTGTTTAAGGAATTCCATGATGTATTCACATGGAGCTACGAGGAGGTGCTAGGGATCAAACCTTCAATCGTCGTACATGAAATCAAGACTTATCCTGACGCGAAACATGTTCGACAAAAACTTTGCCCGATTCATCCCAAGAAAATCACAGCTATAAAGGCAGAAGTTGAAAAACTTCTAAAATCTAGCTTTATCTACCCCGTCCCTTTGACAGAATGGGTCTCCAACCTTGTTCCGATTGCCAAAAAACAAGGGACCATCTGTGTTTGTGTGGACTATCGAGATCTCAAAAAATCTTGTCCTAAGGACAACTACCCTACGCCCTTCATCGACCAAATCATCGATAATTGCACAGGGAGCGTAATCTTCTCTTTCATGGATGGCTTTTCGAGGTATAACCATATCAAAATCTTACCTGCTGATCAACATAAGAAAACCTTTATCTGCCCATGGGGAACTTTCTCCTATCGAAAGTTACCATTTGGCCTAAAAAATGCTAGTGCTACTTTACAGCAGGCCATGTCATATGCGTTCCACGATATCAAGCATATCGCAGAGCCTTACCTCGACGATTTACCTGCCCACTCATCCAATCGATCCGATCACATTGATTACTTGCAGGTGATTTTTATTCGATGTCGGTTCTACCGTATTCGCTTGAACCCCCACAAGTGCATTTTTGCCGTTGAATCCGGTCGACTCTTTAGTTTCATTGTCTCCAAAGACGTGATCCGGGTGGATCCCTTAAAAATCAAGGCCATTCTAGCCTTGCCCCCACCTACCAACTTAACCCAACTCCAAAGTTTGAAAGGCAAAGAAAACTTCCTTCGTCGTTTCCTTTGCAACTACACCGAGATAACTAAAGGATTCATGCATTTACTGTAGAAAAACACCCCTTTCATCTGGAATGACACTGCCCAATGGTCATTCGATGCTCTCAAGCACGCTTTGACCCACGCTCCCTTATTACACCCTCTGGAGTATACAAAGGACTATATCCTTTACTTGGCCACCTCCACTTCCACTATTGTGATGGTGTTAGTTTAGGAGGACCCCAATGACAAAGAACATGTGATTTATTATCTGAGCAAGAGTCTATCTGGACCTGAACTCCGATATTCGCATGTCGAGAAACTGGCTCTGGCAGCCGTCATCGCTGTCCAGAGATTCTGCCATTACATCTTATTACACACCACCATGGTGATTGTGGACTCCAACCCCATGTACCACATATTGACACATCAAGTACTTGGGGGAAAATATTCTAAATGGATCGTTATTCTTCAGGAATTCGATCTTGAGTTTACAAAGGCCAAAGCCAAAAAATCCCTGGTGTTTGCAGAGCTTATCTATGCTCTCCCTCATGCCGATGAAAACAATGAACCTAGATATTCTCTCCTCGATGAATCTCTCTTCCTCATCAGCACCTCTGATCCTTGGTACGGAGACATTCTCCTCTACCTTCAAACCCAACGTTTTCAGCCCAACATTTCTCGTGAAGAACATTGACGCATTCGTCACCACTCTTGTCGTTATCTCATCATCGGAGATACTTTGTATCGTCGTGGTATTGACACCATCCTTCGACGATGGATGATTCACGAAGAGGCTGAATGCATTTTGAACGATTGTCACATTGGTGCATGTGGCGGTCACCTTTCCGGGATGGCCACAGCCCAAAAAATCCTACGTACCGGCTTCTTTTGGCCCTCAATTTTCAAAGATTGCATCGAGGCTGTCAAAAAATGCCCACCCTGCCAACTCTTTAACAAGAAGGCACGCACCCACCCTATTGCACTACACCCCATTATTGCCATCGACCCCTTTGCCAAGTGGGGTATCGATTTCATGCAGTGTATGCCTTCCTCAGCTGGGGGGCACGGCTACATCATCGTCACCATCAACTACACCAAATGGGTTGAGGCTATGCCTACCTTCCTGAACGATGGCCATACTGCAACTCTATTTCTTTTCAACCATATCATAACTCGTTTTGGTGTACCACATGCCATTGTCATTGATCATGGTGCACACTTCAAAAACCAGATGATGAGCGAGTTACATGTCAAATTGGGTTTTCTCCATGAAAAATCATCCCCTTACTACCCTCAGGCTAACAGACAAGTTGAGGCCATCAACAAAGTCCTAAAAACCATGATCCAATGCATGATAGGGGAAAACAAAACATCGTGGCATTTACAACTTTTTTTCGCTCTCTGGGCCTATCGCACCTCTGTGAAAACCTCAACTGGATTTACTCCTTTCCAGTTGGTATATGGAATTGAAGTCGTTCTACCAATCGAGTGTGAGATTCCATCACTCAAACTGAAAGTAGAACTACTGCCCCATACTTCTGTTGAATAATAACGATTCTTGTATCTATCCAAGCTGGACGAAACACATCGTGATGCTGCTCTCGTTAATGAGGCACATCAAAAACAAATTAAGAGTCAATACGACAAATCTGTCCACCCTCGGACTTTTGCAGAAGGAGACTTAGTCCTTGTTTATGACCAAGCCCATGATAAATTGGGGACAAGAAATTTAGAACCTCTGTGGCACGGTCCTTACATCCTGAAGCGTGTGCTACACAGAGGTGCCTACGAATTAGTAGATCATGATGGAATTTCCCTGGGAGAGCCCCGAAACGGGATTTACCTTAAAAGGTACGATGCTTAGATTACCCAGCATCTGTACTTTGTACATTATTGTATTTTAGTTTGGTGTGTCTATTTCTTTCACATTCTTGAGTCTTTACCATTGCCACTCATGATTGTGCTTGTGTTTTCATGCACAGATGACATCTTCCTTTCCTATTTTTTTTGGGTTCGCGGATGGCACTAGTTGACATACTCGGAACATTGCTTCGGCAGCATGGGTTATTTACCAATTTGACGAAGTGGTGAGTTCAGGAGGGATCTGCTTATGACCAGCAACCAACAACATGGCAGAATATCATGCTGTCATCGGACTGTTGACCCAAGCCTCCTCCCTAGGTATCTCTCGTATCATTGTTTACTTAGAATCCCAACTCGTGGTCTATCAACTCAACCGTATCTACGCTATCCGTAGTCCTGTCCTACTATGTCTCCACCTACAAGTTTGCCGCCTTGAACGAATGTTCGATTACATTGAATATAGACACATTCCAAGAGAACTTAACAGTTTTTTGGATTCGTTAGCTAATTACATCATGGATCGGTATCTCACCCACATATAAGATTTAAGGAAAGAAAAATTGTACATTACATGTAAATTAAAACACATCATAGACATCATCATGTACAAATCATTGGCACTATAAAAACTCGAAACTGTGTGTGTGTGTGTGTGTGTGTGTGTGTATATATATATATATATA
>ML796909.1:218183-249809 GCA_009831015.1 Picea engelmannii | reverse complement strand
ATATATATATGGCGTGACTGAAATATTTGCATTACATCAAAAAGTATGTAGAAGAGCAAAATGTCAGGTCTTTAAACCCCTACAACATCGCCTGACAAGGCATACAAAATATGATAACCGGAGAGACTCTAATCTCCCCGCACTACATTGTGCTGTGAGTAACACATCACCACGTGCACTACGCACCTCAGTAGAGAATTGATATTCTCTGGTACTCCCACGGTGTGCCTCTGCAGATGTAAAAGCACTTCTCCCCTCCGCAGAGGAGGAATGCCCATCATGAGGCCTTGGAGGTTTCTTTCAACCTCCCGGAGACCTATCACTAGTACTACCGGATATGCTCCGACTGAAACGCCCCCATGACGTCCTAGTATCGGTATATCGGCTGGTCGCACCACTCCCTTGTCTGCATTTTAAAAACAGTACATCTGTTAAAAAATTCTTCTACATACCCAAAAAAAAAATACATATACATCAAAAAACTTTAAAAACAAAAACTAGACAATGTATGACTCAGTCTCTTACCTGACACATCCCAGTCTTCCCTCGTGGGTAAAATCAAATCCATGCTCCCGCAAAAATCTACCTCAGCATACAGGAAGTCCTCTATCCAGAGATACTGTCGTCTCAGCCAGGCAAAGAAATCGCCAGTGAAATGGAACTCTGACTCTGCTACTATCCTTGGAGATAAACTAGTCCACCTCTCCATCCTCGGTTCATCCACTGGTCACACCGCTAGTGCTATCTGAGGCTGCATCTGGGGGATGCGCTCTAGAAAAAATGAGACCAGAAATGAGCCATAACCAAACTGCTTCTGTCCCGTCCTGCACCATGAAATCTGTTCCTTCACATTTCAAAGGAACCTTGCACTCCAGTTGAACAGTGTTGGTTCCAAACATTGAACAGCATAAGCCACCTGCGATCTTGATGCCAGATGCGTGCTAGTACTTCCCGTCATGCTTGTGATGGAAAATAGTATGGATCTGAGGGGTAGCTCTCGGATGTCTTTGATAGGGATTCTACCCCCTACTAGTCCTGCTCCTGGGATACATTGGTGTGCCAGATACACGTCCACTTGCTCAGATAGCACCCTCTACCCAGAGAAAGATATGGGAACCCCTCTTTTCGAGAGGCCAGTTAGAAAATACACGTCTTCTAACTCAATGGTTAAAAGCTGTGTGCCAATCCAGAATCCTTGCTCTGCAACATCCCAGAGGCCGATCATATGCTCAAGCAATAAAATCTCTTTCTTCATTTTCTGCAACTTGAAGAATTTGAGTAAGCCACAAGCTCGCAATGCAGCCCATGTGTCGGGACTCTGCAAGGAAACTAAGTCATACATCTCATGTTCTCTTTCTTTCCACTCGATCATGGTCACTGAAGTTACCTACAAAACAAAAAAATAAAGAAATTCATTATTTCAACGTTTCGGCAATTTCGACAATTTTCAAAAGCAATTTAAAACATGAAATCTAAATTCCCACATCATTTAAAGTGATCACACCCTCTTTTACAATCACCACACCCTCTCTTAGCCATTTAACATCTATCATATAACAACGAAATGATTTTAAATGCAAATGATTTCTTTATGTCTGCATGGGCATATGTGGGGGTTTTCTCATGGATTCCTTACCAAAAACGACCCATCCCATTAACTATTAAGGCGTTGGAATCTTGGCCATCCTCCTCTAAAGTGTTTTTGCAAAAAGAATCCCCTTTTTCCATCATTTTTAAAAAAGGTCAATTTTGGTCTTTTTGGGCAATTTAGGGCTTCATATTTTAGATTAAATGATGCTATAAAAATGAATGTTAAACCATGTGTTTGAAAGAAGAATATATGGACATCTACCTGGTCCAAACGGTAAGCGAAACGGTGAACCGTAGCTCCGGCAGCGAACAAAACAAGATCCACCTCAAAATGAGAATCTCCACTACTCCAAAATCCTTGTGCAAAATGAAATGGTAAATGGAATTTTCATTGTATTATTATTTATAAATTTTCATTTTTATAAGGTATATTCATTTTTGGGTTTCTCGAACAACATAATGGCTTCACTAAACCCCTCGTTTGTAGTTTTGACATCGCAGGTTTCCTGGCAGTTCTGATAGATTATACACTTTGTGACGCTTATGAACATAGTCTTAGTTCGTTCTCGAGCTCGAAAATATGAGAACATAACCGGGTAAACTTTTATCTCTTTTGCGGACCCATATGGATACACAAACACACGAAAAAGGAACCCCCCTGGAGTCTTCTTTAAACCCTTTTCAAACTCTCTAAATATGAAAAGATTGTCGAGTGACCTTGCTTCCTTTCACACTTGTTAAAAGGTTAGAAAGGGCGTCTTTCGGGCGATAGTTTATCTCTTTTTAGGTCTCGTTATACTACTGTACGAAAAAGGAACTGAGAGATTTATCTTTTAAGTGTTTTTCCAAACTCTATAATCCTGAAAAACCTTCGATTTTTCTATCTTTGGACTCGTTAAAGCACACATCGACAGACCCAGATGGGACCGAACCCTTACTTCTTCTGGTTCGTTAAACAAAGGAAGAGGAACTTACTGAAGGTGAGTTATATAGAGCATGTGTTATCCTCTTCGAGCTCATTAAACCAAAAAGAGGTCCTCCTCTATCTGGATGGGGGAAAAATTGAAAGGAGCAAGCCAAGCAGTCTCTTGAGAACATTATCCAACAATTCTTAGAGTCGCCCTTGAACACGACACTTTGTCATTTGTACGCAGCATAATCTATTGAACCTATGCACTGAGCCAATCCTTTGATTTCCTTTCACTCCTTTGGGTTTCCCAACGCAAGTCACAGTATCCACTGCATAGTTTTGGTCCATGTCATGTTTTTCTATTGTGCCTCAGTGTTCAAGGGAAGTATCCACCTCTAGAGTTAGCCATCCCAAATATATTTCCTCAAAACCCGTGTCAGTCCATTTCTGTTTGATCCACCCATTATATCTCTATCTCTGTTTCATGTTGTTGATGCGGGATACATCAAGGCCCTCCCTCGACAAGTCTATTCCTGTCGACTTCAACATATTATCCGGGAATCAAACTTAGAAACCAGTTAGTACTTTGGGACCTGCATGCCTCAATGGCAGGCCTCCTCACATTCGACAGTAGGTTTACATCATTGACCTATGATTGGATGATTCTATGGATGTTCGACCTCGGCTCATCTATTCACATTCGCTGGAATGTACTAGGGTACCTTGGGAATCATTGTCATTAATGGTGATCTCCCTCGCACTTGTTAACAGCTCACACCATTGACCGATAATCAAGTGGTTTCTGCCATGTTCGACATCAGGACATCTATTCACATGGTTAGAATCGTACCACATTGGGATTGGTAAGAATACCCTGGGTTGAGTAACCACTTTGATATATTCTTTACCAAGGTTGCGAAGGAGTTTCTATTGGACAAATGACACATACACTATTACATAGATCCACTTTGTATTGGTCGTGGCTACGTATTGTCATCTCGTAGATCCACTGTGTATTCTTCGTGGCTACGATCAGTCCGAGTCATCAGAGTATAGATCCAAATTGTATCTTTGGTAGCTATACCTTCTTATCAATACAATTATGGATCTGTAGTGTATTTTATGGTGGCCATATCTCGCAAGTCTTGATCACCCAAGCATAGGTATGCCTGCCTTGGGTTTTGAAATATGTCATGATATTTGTTGGATGTTTGTGTGCAGCTTCTGTCAGGTTCTCCGAGTCTATACCCTTGCTTGAACGTCTACAAAGAATTTCAGTTATCAGTTCTCATCTTCTAACTTCATACTTTGGGGGGCAATCTGTTACACGTCAAAATTACTCAACTGGATAAGTGTCGCATGTTCCTCTCAATTGTCGTAAGTGTCGCATCTTCCTTACAACTTTTGCAAGTGTCGCAAGTTGGTCACAAGTGTCGCAAATGTTTTTCAAGCATACTTCCATGATGACGACACTAAGGAGTCACTTAAGACATCTCATACACTTGATTTGGATAAGGGAAACTGGTTAACTGAAGTCCAGGAACTTTTATCACCTGAGAAGAGCTCTTAAACTAAGGTTTTGAGGGTGAGCGCTCCCCTACATAAGCTCTAGGAGCGCTGGCGCTCCCCTATAAGGTCTCAGGGAGTGTTATAATGCCTGCCTTCCCCTTTGAAGGAGTGCTATCCATATTTGGAGCGCTGGTGCCCCCTCAAGCTTCCTAGGGAGCGCTATAGCGCTCTGATGCCCATTTTGAGGGAGCGTTGTCTAATCTGAGGCAATAGTTGGCCCGTTGAGGAGAATAAGGGGAGGATCTCTCAATTTTAGAAGGAAGTTTCATTCAAATTCTTGGTTTCATCAGAATATCCCTGATCTAAGGAGGGAATTCCTCAACTTGTTCTAAAGATAACTCAAGAGGTTAAGCTCCTCTTAACCTATATAAGCAGGCTCTATGATGGTGAGAGGGGAAGAATTGCTAGCATGAAACCTATGATCTCATAGGAAACACATAGTCAGTCAAAGGAGAGTGATCAATGAAGCTTCCATCATCTAGGTTGTGGATCTTTCGAGCAAGGGTTAGACGAAGGGAACTTGACGAAGCTGTCGCATTCGCATCTACGATTGTAAGTACTGTTGTCATTATTCTCATTAATATGACACACTTGGCCTGTTTCTTTCTAGTTTGTGTATGATGTTACATGAACTTATCATTGATAGATAAATCTATTTTCAAGATAATATCAATAGAGTAGGAAGTGGTCGTATCTTGTTTGTCTACAGGACTCAGCGAGGAGCAAAGGATTGGAGCTCAACTCGGAGCGTGCAGGGACAAACGTCGATAAAGAGGTACTTCTATCCTCCTTCCTTCTCATGTATTAGTTTGTATAGATTTGAAAGGAAGTCAGTGTCCACGTTAATCATTTTCTGTCTTAGAGTTAGGGTCAAGCTCTTTGAGGCGATCTACCTGTCCGCAGGGAGATTTTCCTACAACAGTCCTCAATGGATTCCAACACCTGTATTTCATATAAGGAACATCCTTTTCTGCAATACTTCTTCATTTGAAGGGCCGATATTTGTCTCACTGAGACAGGATTCTGAATCCCTTAGAGTTTCATCTTTCCCCCTTCTTCGTTTACACATTCTAAAGTTTTATGATAACAATCCATTTTAGTTTTATAAGAAGCCAACTAGTCCATACTAATCAACAAGTCATAAGATCCCATGGGAAGTATGTTAAGGGTTTCTCGGGTGGGCAATCCACCCATGATGAATTTGCAGACTGGTATGGCCTTTGCCACCTTTCTTTTGGTCCCAGTGGCTAGTTGTACCAACCATGGTTTAACATGTCTAATTGGTTTCAGTTTACACTTATTGGAAGTCTGAGGGGCTACATAACTCAAATTAGAACCTGGGTTAATTAAAATAGAAATTGGATGGTTGGCAATCATACCTTCCATATCCACTACTGAGGCTTGGTGGTCGGCTTGATTATTGTCCAGGGATGCATAGATTCGTGGCATGCTCCTAGCCACTTCATTGACGATGGTAGCTTCTTGGATATTGTAGACCCCCTTACTGTTTTGTTGTCTGTGTGGGAAGTCCCTCAATCTATGATTTTCTCCGCAACCCCAACATTTTAAGGGTTCCTTATTTAGGTTATCGGTCTTTGTTGGGACTGTCTGAAAAGGTCTATTTCCACTTTGAGAGGGGAAATTTTTCTGATATACACTTCTAGCAGGAAGGATCCCCCTAGAGTCTTTTCCATAGTTCTTAAATCTTAAGGAGTTAAACCTTTTCTTCTGGAATCCCAAACTACTCTTCCTCTTCCAGTCCTCGTGGGGTCTTGTCTTGCTCCCAAACTGTTCATAACAATTCCTCGCCTTTCGGATAGCTTCTTCTAAGGTCCTTGGTTCATCGAAATCAATCCTATCCCGGTAGGTTTGAGGTAAACCACTGATGAACCGCTGATTTTTTTCTTTTTCATATTTTATGTAAGGTACATACCTCAGTAGTTCAAGGAATTTATTAACAAATTCCTCTATGGTGAGCTGCCCCAACTAGAGCTGATAGAATTCCTTAGTTTTCCCATCCATGTATTTTTCTGATAGATACTACTTCCTGAAGTATTTCTCAAACTATTTCCATGATAAGTCCTTCTCATGGACTCCTTTCACATTCCTAAGGTCTTCCCACCATATGGAAGCCTTTCCATTAAGGTTGAAGATGGATATTTGAGCCTTCAATTTTTCAGAGTAGTCGTGGACTCTGAAATACTTCTTTAAACCAAGCAACCAAGATTTCGTCTCTTCTCCCTTCTTAATCTCTCCGTCGAAAGATGGTGGATTGGATTTCTTGAACTCTTCGGGACCACAGGTTTTGGAACGCTTCCGTTTCTTTCCTTTCCTCTGAGAATGCGAGATGGCCCTGCTACTAGAAGACCCTTCAAGGTTGTCAACTTCCTTTCTAGAGGACTCTCCCGATGAGTGTCCCTTGCCTCCAAGTTGGAACTTCTTCACGGTACTTCTCCTAGTGGGGTCACTTATGGAGTCATGATTTTGGATCTTAGCTAGCCTCTGACCTCTCTTCTTGTGGCATTGGTCTGCATGACTAGTTGCGGGTTTGTGCTACAGTTGCCTCTGTTTTTCAGATAAGCTTTGTAGTAAGACTGCGTTAATTTTTGTTTGTTTCTCTTACTCCTTTATCAATCTCTCATTGTCATTCTTGAAACTCTATAACTCAGCCCTAAGGCTCCTTACAGTTTCAACTAGATCTGGAGGGATTTCCACCGCCCTCCTTTCGTCAGATTCCTCTTCTCTATTGTGGGAGCCATCCCCCACTTCATGACACGTCACCATCCTTTAGTATTGGAGTCTTCCTGTGATTCACTGACTATTCGAGTGTTGCCAAAAAAGATTATTGTTAGCTAACATTTTATTATTTCATGAAATTTACATGGTTCAATTTCTTAAATGCATACACATAGTAGACAATTTCATTCTTTTCTTTAATAATATTTGTAACCATACTTCTTAAGAAAGAGATAAGATAGAGTGTCACTCTTTTGAAAGTACTCCAAATATAGTTTTTAAATGACTTGTCCATGATCCAAGGTAGGCCAAGTGTTGTAACCACGCTCTGATACCAATTTTTAACACACCCATGATGGGAAAAACAATTTTTTTTTTTTTTTTCTTAAAGGACAAAAACTCCATTCATGGTTCCTAATTTTGGAAGGTCAGGGGATCGGTCTGAGCCCCTGGTCAAGGATCGTTATTAACCCTGTTGAGTTGGAGAGGCTCTTTGATTCCCTGCTAGGACCTCTATTTAGAAAACATCCATGGGTCCTCTTTATGAAACTCCACCTATGTGACTAAGTGCCAAGCACAAGATTCACCTCCACACGACCACGAGCTGTGACTGCACACCTACACAAAAGGGTTTTAAGACTTCGCATGTTGGGACTTCGATGTATGGGCCACCCTTGACTCCCTAAATCCCAAGTTTACGAAAGGGACAAATGACTGTTAGCTTCCTTTTTTCACGTGGCCATGCCCATGAACAGAAGCTTAACCTAAATGACGTGTCTCATTTCACAACTTTAGGGCTTTCAATGCAAGGCACCCCAACTCCTCCAAATCCCAAGCTCTGAAAGGGGATAGCGTTCCTTAGCTCCCCCTTTGGCCTCCTTCCATGTGACCATTCACTATGAACCAGGGCCTAACTCTAAAGCGTGTCAGAATTTCATGTGTCACGAGTTCTCACGACTTCCCTCTTTGACTTTTCCCTCTTGTGAGTTAGTGAAATGTTGATCTCTCGCCACATGTCTCCTTGATGGACGACCACGATCAAATCATGGCTTCACAAATCACAAGTTCTTATGTTCCTTGACCTTCTTTGTCTGCTAATCAGTGAAATGTTGAGCTCTTGCCACGTGTCTCCTTGATGGACGACCACGATCAAATCACAGTTTCACAAATCATGAGTTGGAATAGTTATGTTCCTTGACCTTCTTTCACTGCGAGTCAGCGAAATGTTGAGCTCTCGCCATGTGTCTCCTTGATGGATGACCATGATCAAATCACAGTTTCGCAAATCACGAGTTCAAACACTTATGTTCCTTAACCGTCTTTCTCTGTGAGTCAGCGAAAGACTAAGCTCTCTCCACGTGTCTTCTTGATGGACGACCACGATCAAATCGCGGTTTCGCAAATCGTGAGTTCTAATAGTTATGTTCCTTGACCTTCTTTATCTGCGAGTCAATGAAATGTTGAGCTCTCGCCACATGTCCTCCTTGATGGATGGACCCAATAACAATGTAACTTCTGGTTTTTGGAGTTTAGTCACGCTGACATGCGATTCTCCTAATGTGCGAATTTGCGAAGACTAAAGTAGTCGAGGTGTTAATGCCTGCTACCCTTTTTCAAATCCGACGGTCGTGATAGACCTTGAATCCTCCCGAATGGATCTCGTTCATGTTTATTTCAAATGAAAGGGCCTTCCGCTTCAATACCTAAATCTTTCTAACCCTCCCGATCTTCATCGGTTATGAAGGACTTAAGAGAGTTACACTCTTACTCCTAGAATTAACACATAGAGGGATATTTGGTGCAACTATTGCGCTCCTTCATCATGTTTAGGACTTAAGTGGTTTTGGGTTTCTACTTACCGCACAGAGAGAGAACTTGTACATATATTCCCTACCTCTCCTAAGCTTAACATACTCCATCCTTGCAGGGATTGCAGGGTTCAATATCCGCATTCATGGAAGTACTCACTCGACTCTAGGACGATGATGAAATTCCCTGGGGAAAACGCCTTCGAGTAATTAAACCGGGGTGCATGGAACTCCAAGAGGAATTATAGGTTCTCAAGGAAACATAAGCATATTCGTAACTTAATCATTTAATACAGAAAAATCAACCTTTATGGATAAGTAAATATACGCATGCATCCATTATTTACAATTCAAAAACATAAGGCAAGAAAACACTTATCAGAACCATAGAGTGTGATGCGATTGCTGAAAGGGGTGATCGTTTCCACCCAACCATAGGCTCAATCACTTCCCATGGATTTATCACCGACCACCCCTGAGATTAAGCCACGATGTTTTTGAGATTCGATCTCTTACTTCCAGCTCAACGAAAGTTAGGGATTTACTCTCCTTCTCCCAATGCAGAAAATAGATCAGGATGAAGGTTACTCTCCTTCTCCTGGTTCAATCTATAATTTTTCTGTGATCAAAACTCACTGTCTTCTATTTTAATCCTTCCTCGGACCCAAGAGCTTTGCTCTTGTCTCTTCATTCTTCGCAGTTCCCCCCCCCTATCCACCACGCTTCCTTACTTGCCTTCCTTGGAAAGATTGTGTGTGGCTTGAATCCCCCACTCCGTGGTCAGGTCCGAAAGGCTTACCGATGGGCAGTATTCCCCATCCCTCATTAACTCTTGAGGAGGCCTTACCACCTACCATCTTGACGAGAATTCATTCTTGGTCAAAGGGTTGTTCTAATCTAAGCAAATTAATTCCAGCATCGTAATGGTTTGGTGGAGGTTAACGCAACATTTTCGAGTTCCCTCCACCACCTTTTCATTAGCAATCGTGGTATATCTCTTAGCACATCCCCTCTTTCAGTAGTCATGCAATACATAACATTTTCTATTAAAATAATCAGAATTTACATTCATCGACCTTCTACACAAGGTCCATCAAATCAAACATTCACACTTTTAAGTTTTCCATAGTTCCTCGGCCCATATAGTTATATTTACAAACTGGGGGAAACAAGGTGTTACAAGAACATTCATTTTTTGTCATATTTTCTAGCTACACGAATAAAGAATATGCAAGCACCATCACCTTTAGGTCCTCACTGTGGATAATTTTACGAAATTTTGATTCCATGTGAACACCAATAGTACTAATGTTTTTGTCAGAATCCATGAAAGTAACAAAATTCATGTATTTTGGGTGATATATGACATCACATCAATCCAAGGTGTCGATCCCTCCAAAGAGGATTTATCTTCATACTATTTATAGTAAAAAGTTACACAAAGAAAGGAATCGATCCAACATTCAAGGCATAAACCCAACATTCAACAAAGATGGTGAAGGAGGGATCACTTTTAGGTAAGGGAGGATTGTGTTATCTGAAAGGAATCCCGTGGGGATATTGTAACTTTCTCAATATGAAGGATTAATCCATGGATTCACTGCTCATTGTTCATTTCTAGCAGAGCCCTGTTTTCCTCTTGATTTTTTGTATGAAGCTCTCTCATGCTTTCACCACTATAATTTTCAGTTACATTCTAATATGCATGGCTTACTTATATATCTTGAATATTAATAAATTACAGTTGTGGTGCTTCTGTCCTTTATAATATCTAAGCTTGTGTGAAGGGTTCATGTGAAACAAATAATTCAGATTCAAGGATTTAGACCTATGTCAACCCTATTTTATGAAGATTATATATATATATATATATATATATATATATATATATATATATATATATATATATATATATATATATATATATATATATATATATATATATATATATATATGATTTGTAGATTACATAAATGGGTGTCCATAACACTAGATTTATTATTTAATGCCCATATATCTACACTTTTTATTGATTGGATACATTTGTTAATTCCCAACAAAACCATTTCTTCTTCTTCTTAGCCTTATAGGGACTTCCTTACTCACTATCATTCTTGATTTTTAATGTTCTTCTCATTTTCTTCCACCTTTGAGACTCTAGTTCCCAATGGAAAGGTCTTTGGTCTGAGAGGGTTTACTCTCTTTAATTATAGTCAGCTATGATATTTCCTTTAACTTTTTCATCATGTTTTTTCCTTTATAAACCTGGAATTTGTGTTTAATGTTATAGTTGTTGCTTAGTGACAGTCGGAAACCATATTCATTTTGATCATTTAGGGTTACTCCCTCTATCCCAAGAACCACCTTGAGGCCTAAAGAGGGTTTTAGATGCCTTGGCACAATTCCTAAGCAGCTAGGAACATCTCAAGGAACAAGGGGAATGTTTGGAACTGTTAAAATTTGTTTGGAATCAAGACAAGAAGAGTGGAACCATGGAGTTTTCATGGTTATAATGCTTCCCCTCATGATTATGGGACAACCGAACAAGCTCATCACAACACTTATTTCTTATTTTGGTAAATTCACATTTTTTTTTAAATTTAGTACAATATATACAAGTTAGGATTGACTACTAAATACCCTGGTTTTCAAATAACTTGAATTGCATATTAAATCATGCAATTGGGGGCATTTTCAAAAGACCATATTAATCCTAGGAAAATGAGTAAAATATTTTTATCTTGTCGTATGATATAGTTGATAGCTAAGAAGAGAATTTTCTAAGTGATTGTGAATACCAATGTGTATCTCGTTGACGTGAAGTTTCCAAGGGTTTATTTTCTATCAAAATAAGTCCAATAATTGAGTATAATCACATTATAAAAGGGAGAAGTAACACATAAATCTTTTCTATAAAAAGAAGTACAATAATTGAGTATAATCCAATTATAAAGAGACATAACACACAAGCCAAAGAAGGTAGTTGAAGTAGAAAGGAGATGATGAATCCTCCTTGATGAAAGGAATTTATAGTAAGACGAAGTCATGAAACAAAGTTGTTTGAATTCCCTACATAATAAGTGCTAATGTGAAATTAAAAACCCTTGTAGAGAATAGAGGGTGATTACAAGATAAAGTCTTTCAAGTAGCATTAGTGGCAATGGATAATATATAAAAAATGATCCTTTTGGTTGGAGGGATGATTTGAGGTATTTGCAAAAATAATTTGAAGATGGAATTATAAGATGAATTACAGAAAATTGAGTTAGATTTTTAAATATATAATTTTTGTTTGTGAAAAATTGGATAAAAGTGCGACATTTATTTCTTTAATGTCTTATTTTTATTGAAAAATATAATGTATATGAAAATGTACATACACAACTTTAAAATGTAAATGATAGCACTTTTCCATGAAAAATGTACTTACTTATAGAATGGTCAATGGATTCTTATGGATATTTTTTTTTCCTAAAATTTTAGTTATATCTAGTTGTACAAGGCATGAAGTGTAAAAAGTATGATGTTAAGAGTGCATGGACTTCCTATCCTTAAAATTTTATATATGTGTAGGTTGTTATGGTCTAAAAACTATGATGGTAAAGTGTACAAAGACTTCCTATCCTTTTAAATGTTATGGTCCATTCTTTTAGATATAGGGATCAACCAATCAAAATTTATGATAGAAACATTGAACATATGCATCTTAAACTTGTGATATTGGTCAAAACAAAAATTAGTGAAAAAACTGAAATAATAATATCACCTTCAATATTATTGTGTATTTGGAAATTGTAAAGTTGGATTACATGTAGATAGTTTCATTAAAAAAAAATGTTCAAACATTCAATAATAATATTAAATTAGAGAAAAAGAAAATTAAAAATGTAGTTGGTTTGGTTTTGTTAGTCCAAATTGACAAGTTTGTGTAATGAACCAAATGGGTTATTCACCAAGCCATTGCATAAAAAAGAGACAATATCCCATAATATAATGTTAAAAGGGATAAAATAATATTTAATAAAAATGAATGATACAATGATTATTGAAAGGAAGTCAATAAAATTCTTTATGTAATGCCCAAGAGACATGTCATGTGTTAAGAGATGCAACCTATGTCATAATAATTGTTCCAATTAACAATGTAATTATTTTCATTAATTTTCACCTTTCCTTGAAAATTTTCATCCTAGAAGTTGTTGAAGAAACCCAACAATAAGATATTTGAAGCTGTTTGCTGGTAGTATTTTTGGATAGAAACTCCTTTATTGCAATTGTATGGGTGACTTCAAGTTTGATACGAAGTTTTGGAATGTTGTCTCTTTTAAGAATCATGTTGATAAGTTGATTGGTCATTGTTGTGATTCTTGTTATTAGGACATTGATAAGGTACCCCTATGACTTTATGCTACTTGATCTTGGGTTTAGGATTTTCTTGATTCACTTTAGGTGTGTTTTTTTTTTTTAATGTGACTGGTAGAATCAACAACTAGTCAGGAACATACTCACGTGACACATGTTCCTGTTATCCGAATTCTACCAAACCTCCAGGTGTGCCCATGATGCCCCATATGTGACAGACAAGTTAAACTAAGGTTTCGAACTAATGACTTCACATAACATAGTGCCTTAACAATACACTCCATCATCAACTACCCTACACCCCGAGGGTGATTCACTCTAGGTTTTAAATCTTTATCAACTACTTGTGTTGTTTTGTTGATAATTGATATTCCACATGGAATTTTATATTGGATTGAATTAATTGAGACCTTTGTATTTACAATTTGTACTTCAAAATCTGAAAATATCTTTGATTCAATTTGTTCAATTGATGTTGTTTTGTTGACAACTTGTACTTCCATTTCTTACATTATTTCAATGTTTTACTTTTTAAACTTGCATCAACAATATGTTTCAATTTTTTAGACAATAAATTTCTTTATTTTATTTTTTCTACATTTTTCTTCATTTAAAAGTTGAAAATTTTCTTTAAGCTCTTTTTATTATTTGTCAAAGTTCCATTTTTCATGTTTCTTCCTTTGTGCCTTATGTTCACCTTGAGTGATGATATATGATACAATGTCTGAATCAATTGATGAGGTGACTTATGCACAACACTTTATTATAACATGATGCCATATGTTAGTAACAATTCTCATCTGAGGCACAAGAGCATTTAGGATTACAAATGGTGCGATGAGCACCGAGCGCAGCTTACAGAAGACACCCATTTCGGGCTTAAATCAAGCGAGCGAGCAGTCTGATTTCCCTAGTATTAGCGGAAGGAGTCAGGATTGACCCTAGCAGAGTTGAGGCAATACAAGCCTTATCAGTCCTGAGGTCCATGAAGGAGGTCCAATCTTTCCTTGGAAAAATTAATTTCTTGAGGAGGTTTGTGCCTAACTTTGCCGAGGAGGTAAAAATTATAACAACCATGTTAAGGAAAGGAAATGAAGTGAGGTGGACTTATGAATTGCAACATTCCTTTGAGAGAATAAATAAGGGCCTGACAGAAGGCCCTGTTCTTGTTAGTCCTGATTACTCTAAGGATTTCCTTATTTTTTCCTTTGCCTCACCTGACACGGTGGCTGCTGTTTTATTACAGACAAATGAGATTGGGCTAGAGAAACCTGTGGCCTATTTCAGTCGAGCATTGAGGGATGTCGAAGTCAGGTATAACACTATGGAGAAGCAAGCCTATGCCCTGGTAAAGGCTCTCAAGGCATTTAGAGTCTATGTCCTGCAGTAAAAAATCCTCGCTTATGTCCCCTCAGCTGTTGTTAAAGACATTCTTATCCAGCCTGACATAGACGGGAGAAGGAGTAAGTGGATAGCCAAGATTATGGAATTTGACCTGGAAATAAATCCTACCAAATTGATCAAAGTTCAAGGTTTAGCCAAGTTGTTGGCTGAAGCCAATTACCAAGATTTGGGGATAAGTTTCATCAATGAATACTCAAGAATTCAACAGGGTCGACTATATGACATAGACCCTCAAAGGGAGCCCCCATTGGCTCGATGTCCTTGGTATAAGGATGTCATATACTTTCTACGTCCTCCAGACGGCCTGCAAAGAAACAAAGCAAGATCTCTGAAGCTCAAGGTGGTCAGATACTGCCTTATCGATCAAATTTTATACTGGAAAGACCCCCTAGGGGTACTTCTAAATGCATGGATCCTTGAGAGGCCGACAGGATCATGGTCGAATTTCACAGTGGCCTATGTGGAGGGCACCATTCCTGGAAGACCACAGCCCACAAAATTTTCAGAGCTGGGTACTACTGGCCCACCTTGTTTGCTGATGTCCATAGAAGAGTTAGAGCCTGTATCACATGGCAAAGATTTTCAGGAAAGAAACAACTCAAGTCTCTACCTTTACAGCCTGTAGTTGTTTTGGGACCTTTCTAGCAATGGGGCCTAGATTTTATTGGAGAAATCCACCTTGATTCTAGTGGGCAGCACAGATGGATCCTGACTGCCATAGACTTCTTTACCAAATGGATTGAAGCTATCCCCACCAGGAGTGCTTCCCACAAGGTAATTATTGGATTCTTGGAACACCTCATCACAAGATTCGGTTGCCCAAGAAAGATCATTACAGATAATGAAACCTCATTCAAGGTCGAACCATTGGTCAAGTTCTGCAAGCAATTTGGAATCAAGCTGATTCACTCCACTCCATACTATCCCCAGGGCAATGGTTTAGCAGAATCCTCCAACAAAAGTCTCATAAGGCTCATCAAAAGATTATTGGAGGACAACAAAAAGGCTTGTAATTCAAAGATAAAATTTTCTCTATGGGCCGATCGGCTGACTACAAAGAGATCTATAGGCATCTCCCTTTTCTAGTTAGTATACGGAGCATAATCTGTCTTCCCTTCTCAGCTGGCCATTCACGTAGAGAAATTTTTCCAGGATTATCAAGAAGAGCCCAATGACATAGTCAGAAGAATTCACCAAATGGTAGAAGTCAAGTAGGCTAGAGAATAGGTAATGATCAGAATTCAGGACCATCAGCAGAGGATCAAACAGGGTTTTGATAAGATGGCCAAGAAGGAGCGGTTCCAAATAGGAGACCTGGTGCTTAAATGGGATGCTCCTAAACAAGATAAGGGCAAGCACGACAAATTTGAAGCCCTATGGATTGGGCCCTTCAAAATATTTGAGGTTTTCTCGAATAACACATATCGGCTACAGGATTTGGAGGGTGAAGAATTTTTCAGCAGCCTAGTAAATGGGCATTTTCTTAAAATATGTTTTGTCTAAGCCTTCCGTGGCTCCTGTGTTTTGTAAATATTGTTCTTTCGGTTCCTTGTTTTATTTTTATTTTTATTTTTTCGGCTTAGTAGATGACTCCATAACCCGACAAAAAGGCACTAGAATTGCAAAATGAGTCCTTAGAGCATCGCAGGGACGACTCTATCCCCCATGGATCCTAATGTTAGTAACAATTCTCATCCGAGACACAAGAGCATTCAGGATTACAAATGGCGCGATGAGCGTCGAGCGCAACTTACAGAAGACACCCATTTCGGGCTTAAATTAAGCGAGCGAGCAGTCTGATTTCTAACGGTCAGGATTCATCCAAAGGAACAGATCGACGGCTAGTGGGAAACCGCAGATAGTAGAGTTACGCCGAGATTAGCGCAAATAGATCGCGCCCATATTGTATGCAGGGAAGAATAGCGACCATCCATCCAACGGACGCGTGGCACGAGATCCAGTTGCATCATATTTTCGGCAGTCGCGAGTTCGAAGGATGAAGGTTTTACGTCGTTGAACATTTCGAAACCCCGAACCCTGAAAGTGCCAAAAGCGCCGAAAGTCAAGACCGCTATATCAAGGAGCATTCTCAGTCATCCATCCAAAGGGAAACCTGGTGGCCGATTGAGCCCTCTCGGCGTTTCATCCATCGCGACCCCAAGCTGCAAGGAGCAGCTCCGTCATATTCCCGATGCGCGAGTCATCGGGAGAATCCAGGACTCGGGTCCACAATATCACCGAGTGATTTTTAGGACCATCAGATCTCAGAGGGATGCATGGCACCAGATGGAGCTGTCTCGGCGTTTCTCTCATCGCGATTTCAAAAACCAGGGATTAGCTCCTTCCCATTCGCGAACGCCGAAAGCGCCTTGGGGATAAGCACATGGTCACAACCCGTGGTCACTTGGGGAAAGAAAGGAGCTGTGTAAAGGAGCCAAAGGCATCGGGGCTAGTCACTGAAAGGATCATCGTGATCTCCATGCGCCATCTGATGTGATCTCGATCCTGGTTTTCGCCTGGAGTAAATGAAGGCAAGAACGGGTGGTTGAAAACTCCTTTCATTCATTAAGTGTGGGGAATGGAGGGTCTGGCAAGCGGTCTGCTCGAAGAGGTCCTGTGTATCGATTTTTTCAAAGAAACCATGCCGAAGTCCTCGACTAGACAAAGAAGTCTGCAAACGCTAGCCCAACACTTAAAGACTAAGCTACCTTCCCCTTACAGGAGTCATGTGCAGTTAAGGTGGCATATGACAGGGATTATCTGTCTGAATTCAGCTGAAGGGACACCATGCCTTGGATGGTTGAACATGCCTCTGTTAGGTGAATTATCCTGAGTATATAGACTCAGTATTTGTATTTTGTGAGGGATGGATGGTTGAGAAAGGCTCCCGATTGTAAAGTTTTGATGTAGAGCTGGTCGCTCTAGTTAATGTATAAGGCATTGGAGACTTCTTACTTTATGGATGTCAGCCTCTTTTCCATCTCTTTGTTTACTATGTTATAATAGCTCGGAATTGGAGGATCCAGTCGAGTTGTAGCTATTATAGGATGACGTAGGTTGGATCACTATAAAAGTTGTATTGTTTCTAATCGGTTCCTGTGATTTTCTTAGCACTGAACGACTTGGAATTGGAGGATCCAGTCGAGTCACCCCTCAGCTTCTTGAAACTCTAGACCAAGAGGATCTTGGCTTCTGATTTTTTCTTCCTCAAGCTTCCGAAGGCCTATTGCCCGAGGTATTCTTGCTCACCCTTCTCACAAGTCTTCCATCTACCACCCTTTAATCAACTTACTGATGGAAGTTGTATCAAGACCTCCCTTTCTTTCTACATACCATACCCTAGTTCCTATGTCAATGCTTCTTTCCTGGGTCTCTTTCCATTCGACCACCCCCATTTATTAAATCGTGACATAAAAACTAATGAGCGTTGGGCTCTGGTCCTGCAAGCAATCCAGGAGTGACTTCTGATGCTAACATTTCTGGCACCATTGCCGGGGACGAAGTTGAAAATTTTCCCCGGGATTGACCGACATTGAGCCTCTGATTCTGAAGGTGCATCGGGTATTAGAGCCTTTGAAGATTTCTACTATGCATCTGGTGACTCCATTGTGACAACTCCACTGTAGCGAACCTACCGTGTTAATTGTGGCTTTCAGAGGTAGACACACGTGGTCTCATCCACAGTTGCCTCTAGCTACACCTGAAACTGATCCATAGATGGTTCTCAGGAAAGGAAAGGCCCCTGAAGGAGAAGCTTCCACCGCCGAACCAAGTAATCTTCCATTTCCTTCTGTAGGAACTCCATTTTCTTCTCCTCAGTTTCTTAATAGACCTCTTTCTGAGGTTTCCCATTTCCTGTATTTTGGGAGTGTTCCTGATGAGTTCCCCCCCCCTGGTGTGGGATTGGAGGGAGAAATCCTTGTCACTCCCCTCTCCTCTGAAGTTGTACCTTGGCGTAGACCCAGGACTACATGATATTTCCCCACTCCTATCTTTACTACTCCTCCTCTTGTTACTGTTACTACTCTTGTGCAAAGAGGAGCACCTGTTGACTTAAGCTCGTTAGCCTTCTCCTTAAATCCCCTCTTGTTTCCCACTCCACTCCGAGACTCATTCCCAGTAGCCCCTTCGCGAAATCCTTCTCCTCCAAGCTCTCCTCCACCTAATATTCCTATGGCTGGTGCTAATCTCCCTTTAAATAGAATGGACACCATAGTCACTACCAAATATGCTCCCTTAATTCTACCCCATCCTATGAATCCTCTCCCTACTGGAGATTACTTGAAATACATGACCAAGTTCATTGGAGAAGGGGACGTAACTGCAGAGGAGAACCTGGCTTCTTTCTATAGTTATGCAGACAACCTGAACATTGAAAATGAAGATGTCTGGATGAGAGTCTTCGTCCAAAGCCTGGATGGAGAGGTGAGGAAATGGTTTAGAGGACTGGCCCCTAGATCTATTGCTGGGATCGAAGCCCTGGATAGTGCTTTTCTGAGGTAGTTGGGAGATAGGAAGGATTTCATGTATTACATGATAGAGTTCGGGTCTTTGAAGAAGATGGAAGGAGAGGTTGTCTCTGACTTCTCCAAAAGATTCAATAAGATGTATAATAAAATTCCTGCCAAAATAAAGCCCTCAGAAGCCTCGGCCAAGATTTCTTATGATAGTGCATTTGGCCCCGATTTTTGTCTTTTATCGAGAGAAAGAAGAGCCACCTCCTTAGCTCAAATGCAATATGCGGCCATAGAAGTGGAATCCAATGTATTAGCAGCTGATAGACTGAGGAACAAGGTCGATGAAGACAGAAGAAAGGGAAGGTTTGAGGCCTCAACTTATGGCCCATCGGTGCCCCACCATCAAGTGGATGAGTTGACCAGGATGGTGAAGTCTCTGTCTATAGAGATGGAGAGAATGAAGGTGGAGGGGAGGAAAGCATACAAAGGCCCCCAAAACACCAAAAAGGGAGGAGGTTTCAGGAGGCCAAACAATATTAATTCCCCGACTGCGCAAAGGGAGAAGGGAAGAGACAGAGAAGACCAAAAGATTCAGGCCCCTTTTCAAAACAATTTTGTGGCCGAGAGGGAAGAAGGGGAAACAGGTGAGATGGATCCTGAAATCCATTTCTTTAGAGACACTCCTCCTTTTCCTCATCTCACTCAATCAGCATACAAGGTGTCTCTCATGGACAGTCAGCTAAATGAACTAAGCAAGGGAGACAAGGCTAGTGGCAACCAAGGCAGATATGATCTGAGGTCTAAGAAAAAGACAATAGCACCTGAGGTTCCTGAGCGGTCCACTAGAACAAAGAAGCTTGCTAATGAAACAACAGAAAGTCATAGAGGTAAGAAGACCCAACCCCTCTCTCCCATTATCTAGAGTCATGTTCCTGAAATAAGAGAAATCCCAAAGCTCTCATCTTCTTTTAATTTCGAGCATGAAATTAAAAAAATCAAAATCCCTGTGCCCCTGACAGAATTGATTAAACATGAAGGGTTCAAGAAAAATTTCTCTGATATTTTACATTCTGAGGTCTCAAGCCTTCCCACAGACTCCATAAATTTTCAAGATGAAAAACCTGCAGTTATTCTAGGTCCTATGATAGAAGACAGGAATGACTCATCCCCTCCCTTCTACACTTCCTTGAACATACATGACAAGGTACTACACAACTGCTTGATGGATTCAAGGGCTTCTCACAACCTCATGCCCAAAACTGTCATGGAAGAGTTAGGACTAGAAGTCACCCGAACCTATCATGACCTCTATTCCTTCGACTCAAGGAAAGTTCAATGTCTAGGAGTTATCAAAGACCTGGTCGTGACCTTGTTTCAACTGCCCATGAAAAGTGTGGTCATGGATATTGTAGTGGCCGATGTCCCCCCCAAGTTTGGTATGTTGTTATCAAGATCTTGGATAAAAAGACTGGGGGGGACCTTGTAGATGGACCTCACATATGCTACTATCCCAGTGTTTGGAGGAGAGCATAGAAGACTATACAGGGAAGCCCAACAGGCCTATATAATCAGTGATGAAGCCAATCCTACCAACCATCCTATTTTTGCCTTGGACACTGATTTAGGTTCTAGTTTTCTAGAACTCACCCATGCTCCCAAGCCTCCTCTTAAGCTCAGAAAGTCACCCACCACTTCCCATACATTTCTTCCCTCCATCACCCCTGTCTGGAAAATGTTCTTTGATGGAGCCTATTCTAGGGAAGGCACTGGAGCGGGGGTGTTTTTTGTGTCACCTGCTCAGGAAACCATATCTCTATCATACAAACTAGAGTATGAAGCTACCAACAATGTGGCAGAGTATGAAGCTCTTGTTCTGGGATTAAGAGATGTAAGGGAAATGGGAATTCAGGAGGTAGCAGTGTTCGGTGATGCAGAGTTGGTGGTCTAATAGATCAGAAACGCTTATCAGGATAAACACCCTCGACTCAGAAGCTACATAAATGAGGTGTGGGACCTAGTTGACAGTTTCTTATTGGCATTCAACATTTCTTTCATCCCAAAAGAGAAGAACACAGTGGCAGATTCCTTGGCTACATCAGCAGGAAATTTCAAAGTACCCTTGCCACCTAAATTCAAATATGACGTGGAAGTAAAATACAGGCCCTCCATACCTGACAACGTCAAACATTGGAAGGTATTAGAGGATGATCTCGAGATCAAAAAATTCTTAGAGACTGTCGAAGAATTTTCATAGATGCATATCGACCAAGACTCCGTCTCCGAAGAAGAGCTTGATGGGGGTAATTTTCTGAATAAGATTGCACAGCATAACATTATACAGCTGCCCAACAATCATATTCCAAGAGGACTAGTTCCTTTGGAAAGACTTTTTGATATAAATGATGTGTCATTAAAAGGGGAGACCTCAGAGGATGACACTGGTACTATTCAGTGCAACATTGGGACCGAGAGTGAGCCCAAGTTTGTTAAATTGTCAAGAAGTCAGACAAAGGAGCAGAAGTCTGAATACATTGGACTTTTAAGGGAATTTGCTGATGTTTTCACCTGGACCTATGAAGACCTCAAAACCTATGACACCTCTATCATCGAGCATAAAATCTCGTTGAAAGGAGAGGCAAAGCCATTTAGGCAGATGCTGAGATAGATCAATCCTATGTTGTTTCCTATCATGGAGAGGGAAGTGAAGAAGATGCTTCAAGCTCAGATCATTGTACCACTGAGGTATTCAGAGTGGGTGGCCAACTTGGTGCTAGTAAGGAAAAAGAGTGGAGAGATCCGGCTCTATGTAGATTTCAGAAACATGAATAGAATCTCACGAAAGGATAAATACCCCTTACCAAAGATGGAACATATACTGCAGAGGGTAACAGGAGCTTCCATGATGTCCATGATTGATGGTTTCTCTAGCTACAATCAAGTCTCTGTCCTGCCTGAGGACAGGGAAAAGACAACATTTACCACTCCATGGGGCACATTCATGTATTCCAAGATGCCGTTTGGATTAATGAATGCAGGGGAAACGTTTCAGTGTGCCATGGACATAGTTTTCGTCAGCAAAAAGGATAAATTTGTGGTCATCTATCTGGATGACATCACAGTGTTTTCAATGTCTGATAAAGAACATTGTCGTCATCTCAGAAAGGTTTTCTTGAAATGGAGGAGTTTTGGCATTTCATTAAACCCCAAGAAATCTCTATTCGTCGTGCAGGAGGGAAAATTACTAGGCCACATAGTATCAGTGAAAGGAGTCAGGATTGACCCTAGCAGAGTTGAGTCAATACAAGCCTTATCAGTCCCGAGGTCCAAGAAGGAGGTCCAATATTTCCTTGGAAAAATTAATTTCCTGAGGAGGTTTGTTCCTAACTTTGCTGAGGAGGTAAAACTTATAACAACCATGTTAAGGAAAGGAAATGAAGTGAGGTGGACTTCTGAATCACGACATTCCTTTGAGCAAATAAAGAAGGCCCTGATAGAAGCCCCTGTTTTTGTTAGTCCCGATTCCTCTAAGGATTTCCTTATTTTCTCCTTTGCCTCACCTGACACGGTGGTTGTTGTTTTATTACAGACAAATGAGATTGGGCTAGAGCAACCTGTGGCCTATTTCAGTCGAGCATTAAGGGATGCCGAAGTCAGGTATAACACTATGGAGAAGCAGGCCTATGCCCTGGTAAAGGCTCTCAAGGCATTTAGATTCTATGTCCTGCAGTAAAAAATCCTCGCTTATGTCCCCTCAGCTGCTGTTAAAGACATTCTTATCCAACCTGACATAGATGGGAGAAGGAGTAAGTGGATAGCCAGGATTCTAGAATTTGACCTGGAAATAAAGCCTGCCAAATTGATCAAAGGTCAAGGTTTAGCCAAGCTGTTAGCTGAATCCAATTACCAATCTTTGGGGATAATTTTCATCAATGAATGCTCAGGAATTTAGCAGGGTTGGTTTTCTGACATAGACCCTCAAAGGGAGCCCCCATTGGCTCGATGTCCTTGGTATAAGGATGCCATCTACTTTCTACAAGAGTTGCGGCCTCCAGACAGCCTGCAAAGAAACAAAGCAAGAGATCTGAAGCTCAAGGCGGTTAGATACTGCCTTATCGATCAAATTTTATACTGGAAAGACCCCCTGGGGGTACTTCTAAAATGCATGGATCCTCAAAAGGCTGACAGGATCATGGTCGAATTTCACAACGGCCTATGTGGAGGGCACCATTCCTGGAAGACCACAACCCACAAAATTCTCAGAGTTGGGTACTACTGGCCCACCTTGTTTGTTGATGTCCATAGAAGAGTTAGAGCCTGTATCACATGCCAAACATTTTCAGGAAAGCAGCAGCTCAAGTCTCTACCTTTACAGCCTGTAGTTGTTTTGGGACCTTTCCAGCAATGGGGCCTAGATTTTATTGGAGAAATCCACCTTGCTTCCAGTGGGCAGCACAGATGGATCCTAATTTCCATAGACTTCTTTACCAAATGGATTGAAGCTATCCCCACTAGGAGTGCTTCCCACAAGGTAATTATTGGATTCTTGGAAGACCTCATCACAAGATTCGGTTGCCCAAGAAAGATCGTTACAGATAATGCAACCTCATTCAAGGTCGAACCATTGGTCAAGTTCTGTGAGCAATTTGGAATCAAGCTGATTCACTCCAGTCCATACTATCCCCAGGGCAATGGTTTAGCAGAATCGTCCAACAAAAGTCTCATAAGGATCATCAAAAGATTATTGGAGGACAACAAAAAGGCTTGGAATTCAAAGCTGAAATTTTCTCTATGGGAAGATCGAGTGACTACAAAGAGATATATAGGCATCTCCCCTTTCTAGTTAGTATACGGAGCAGAAGTTGTCTTCCCTTCTCACCTAGCCATTCACGTAGCGAAATTTTTCCAGGATTATCAAGAAGAGCCCAATGACATGGTCAGAAGGATTCACCAACTAGTAGAAGTCCAGCAGGCCAGAGAACAGGTAATGATCAAAATTCAAGACCATCAGCAGAGGATCAAACAGGGTTTTGATAAGAAGGCCAAGAAGGAGCGGTTCTAAATAGGAGACCTGGTGCTGAAATGGGATGCTCCTAAACAAGATAAGTGCAAGCACGACAAATTTTAATCCCTATGGATTGGGCCCTTCAAAATATTTGAGGTTTTCTCGAATAACACATATCGGCTACAGGATTTGGAGGGTGAAGAAATTTTCAGCAGCCCAGTAAATGGGCATTTTCTTAAAAGATGTTTTGTCTGAGCCTTCCGTGGCTCCTGTGTTTTGTAAATATTGTTCTTTCAGTTCCTTGTTTTATTTTTATTTTTATTTTTTCGGCTTAGTAGATGACTCCATAACCCAACAACAAGGCACTGGAACTGCAAAATGAGTCCTTAGAGCATCACAGGGACAACTCTATCCCCCATGGAGCCTAATGTTAGTAAAAATTCTCGTCTGAGGCGCAAGATCATTCAGGATTACAAATGGCGCAATGAGCGCCAAGCGCATCTTAAAGAAGACACCCATTTCAGGCTTAAATCAAGCGAGCGAGCAGTCTGATTTCTAGCGATTAGGATTCATCCAAAGGAACAGATCAGTGGCCGGTGGGAAATCGCAGATAGCAGAGTTGCACTGAGATTAGCACAAATAGATCGCGCCCATATTGTATGTAGGGAAGAATAGCAGTCATCCATCCAACGGACGCGTGGTGCGAGATCCAGTCGCATTGGCTGTTTGGCAGTCGCGAGTTCGAAGGATGAAGGTTTTATGTCATTGAACATTTCGAAACGCCGAACCCTGAAAGTGCCGAAAGCACCAAAAGTCAGGCCCTTGATATCACGGAGCATTCTCAGCCATCCAACCAAAGGGACACCTGGTGGCCGATTGAGCCCTCTCGGCGTTTCGTCCATCACGACCCCAAGCTGCAAGGAGCAGCTCCGTCATATTCGCGATGTGTGAGGTGCCGGGAGCATCCAAGACTCGGGCCCACAATATCACCGAGTGAGTTTGAGGACCATCAGATCTCATAGGGACGCGTGGCACCAGATGGAGTCGTCTCGGCGTTTAGCTCATCGCGATTTCAAAAAGAAGGTATTAGCTCCTTCCCATTCCTAAACGTTGAAAGCGCCTTGGGGATAAGCACATGGTCACAACCCGTGGTCACTTAGGGAAAGAAAGGAGCTGTGAAAAGGAGCCAAAGGTATCGGGGCTAGTCACCGAAAGGATCATCGTGATCTCCATGCGTCATATGATGCGATCTCGATCCTAGTTTTCGCCTGGAGTAAATGAAGGCAAGAACGGGTGGTTGAAACCTCCTTTCATTCATTAAGTGTGGGGAATAGAGGGTCTGGAAAGCGGTCTACTCGAAGAGGTCCTATGTATCGATTTTTTCAAAGAAACCATGCCGAAGTCCTCGACTAGACAGAGAAGTTTGTGCACGCTAGCCCAACACTTAAAGACTCATCTACCTTCCCCTTACAGGAGTCATGCGCAATTAAGGTGGTGTCTGACAGGGATTATCCGTCTGAATTCGGCTGAAGGGACACCACGCCTTGGATGGATGAACATGCCTATGTTAGGTGAATTATCTTGAGTTTATAGACTCAGTCTTTGTATTTTTTGAGGGATGGATGGTTGAGAAAGGCTCCTGATTGCAAATTTTTGATGCAACGCTGGTCGCTCTGGTTAATGTATAAGGCATTGGAGACTTCTTACTTTGTGGATGTCAGCCTCTTTTCCATCTCTTTGTTTACTATGTTAGAACAACTCAGAATTGGAGGATCCAGTCGAGTTGTAGCTGTTATAGGATGACGTAGGTTGGATCACTGTAACAGTTGCATTGTTTCTAATCGGTTCCTGTGATTTTCTTAGTGCTGAATGACTTGGAATTGGAGGATCCAGTCGAGTCACCCCTCAAATCCTTGAAACTCTAGACCAAGAGGATCTTGGCTTCTGAGTTTTTCTTCCTTAAGCTTCTGAAGGCCTGTTTCCCGAGGCAGTATTGCTCACCCTTCTCACAAGTCTTCCATCTACCACCCTTTAATCAACTTACTAATGGAAGTTGGATCAAGACCTCCCTTTCTTTCTACATACCAGACCCTGGTTCCTGTGTCAATGTTGCTTTCCTGGGTCTCTTTCCATTCGACCACCCCCATTTATTAAATCGTGACATAAAAACTGATGGGTGTCAGGCTCTGCTCCTGCAAGCAATCTAGGAGTGACTTCTGACGCTAACACCATATTATCTTCTTTTTATTATGGAAACATGGTATATGTTTCTTCTTCAAATTTAGGGCAAATTGACTTATATTTTCTTCCATCTTGGTTGGAAAACTCAACGGTAACATAATTGAGGGCCTCAATTGGATTAATGTTGATGATAGTTTATTTCTTTTGAATAATCCATTGAAGCTTTAATAATTCCAAAGAACGCTTTGAAAGAACCTTCTAAACAAATATTCCTTAGCATTTTTACTCAAATCTATTTTTTAAGGCCTTTCTTCACTTCACTAAATAGTTTGTAAATGTCCTTGTATTTATCAAATGGTACCCTACCTTTTGTCTCTAGAATGAAATTTACCCTTTGGTACTTTGAATTTGGAGTGAACCACTTTATATACATGAATAGTGTAATGATAACTTATCCCTTAATTCCCACAAACTAATGTCCACAAACCAATGTGCCAATTATTATAATTTTGTGACTATTCTCTTGAATCCATGCGGCATGGATTGATTGGACCTTAAAATAACTCAATTTAATACAAAATATATTGACATAAGTCTTATGATTTATTTAATACAATATATTGAAGGCATCCCTACTTTGCTAAAATTCACACTATGTTAAAAAACTTGTCTCGATACCTTCCAAGGACAACTCTAGTATGGAAATCCTTGACTTGAAAAAGACCCTTAAATAGTACCAATGGTTGGTACAATAGTGAAATTCACTGATTGCAACTATATTTTCCCACCACACTTTTTTTAACATCTAAACAACTTGCAAACCTTTCTAATGGATAGTCCAACAAGGAACTATTTAGGCCATATACAAACTATAAATGATTATGTGAGTAGGGTACTTGATTTGTTGATATGCTCTTGTAGCCTTCAATAGAGGTTTCATATTAATGCAATTCACTACACCTGTGTGAAAACACAATGCCTCCTAACATGAATCATGATTCACACTTCTACACAACAATTTTTTATGGTTGACTTTGATCTTAGGTGTGATGGTTGAGTATTCAAATGATGCTTCTTAATTATTATTATTATTATTTATTTATTATGAAAATGGAGTGTGTGGAGTGTTACCCTCTAACATCTAGGGGTAACTAGAGGATATTTTTCTCCTTTGTTCTTTATCATAAACAATAGCTACACATATGCGATCCATGGTTCTCCACATATAGTTGACTGAAAATTCTTCCCACATTTGCTTATCTTACTCACATTTGAGATTATGGTAATTGGCATAAAATAGGTATATTATTTCATTGCTTCATATTGAGTGTTAATGCCTTATGTAATTGTCATAAAAATGGTGATCATTGGTTTCTTTGGATAATGGATCATGGTGCTATAAATTTGTGCCTTTTTCCTTGTTTTACCTTGGTGATCATCGTCATCTTCTAAATAAGTTTCTTCACCCTTGGATTTAGTAGTACTACCGAGGGGCTTTGAAACGTGTAGCATGTATATATCCCAGTCCATACTTAACACTCTCCACCCTTCCCAATTTTCTATCATGCTCATGGGTTGGTTGTCATATGTCACACAAAAAGGTTCATGCTTCATAGCCCCATGAAAAGAGCCTCACTCTAAAAGAGATATAAGCTTGAGGTGAAGAAAAAAGATGAGGAACAAGGTTGATAAACATATGGATACATGTTTAATATTATATGTAACAAATTATGACATTAATAATTTTTCACATGAAAGAGCATTAGCTCTTTGGTGATCAAATTATGATAGAAGGGGATAAAACATTATAACAAATTTCTCTAATGAACTTGATATGGAATATAATGCTTTGGAGGCCCATAATGATAGTCCATCTAGAGAAGATTGTGTTTAGAATGAAGAAAATGAGGATCGAGATGAGAAATGAGAACTTGATACACCACAAGATTTTATCTAATCCAATATATTTGAGGGCCTAGGGAACACTTATTTTGGTATACATGTGTCGTGTTCCATTGGTGGTGCAAGAAATAGTGAATGGAATAGCACAAATGACGTGATTCTTGTTATTTGATTGAATTCAATGTTCCTTTATTTTTGGAGTAGGTAAGAAATTATTTATTATAGAAAGATTAGTATATGTCAATTTGAGGTTACATTTCAAGTAAGAATAGGTTATATTTTTTTATTTTTCATTGTAACATTGGAACCACATTTCCTTGATGGAAGTTATTTTAAGATTGGTGTTTTCATATTTAACTATTATATTGTCTCTTTCTTGTATGTGATAGGGAATGAAGATGGAATTTGATGAATTTGGGACCTATCTCTTCACATAGATAGTGTCCTAATATTAAAGGGTAAATAAATAATTTAACAAGACTTCCACTTAGAAAGAATGGGCTCATTTTAATATCTTGGTAAATTTTAATGGTTTGTTTGTTTGTTGCATTTTCGAGCATTTTTTCAAGTTTGCAATTTTGGGTTTATTTTGGTTTAAAATTGTGTTAGTCCCTTGGATTCTTCTAGTTCTCATTTGATGTTTGGCTGAACCCTTTGTTGTGGCATGATTTGTGTAACTTCCCCTTCATTTTGACATCAAATAAGTGAGTACAGTAGAGGTAAAAAAAAAGTCATCGATGTTAGGACAAGTGATATGCGTCAAAACATACATTAATAACTACACAATCAATATGAATACCACATCACTATTATTAAAGATCAAACATATCACATAAAGATAACATAAGGTAGCTACCCACCCAACCTATCCTGCAAGGTTAGGACCTCTAGGACACATAATCAATGCTCAAGTCTAGGATCCATCCGATTGATTTTGACCATTTAAGGTCTCAGGAATGACAATTTTTCTGAAGAACAAGGAGATATCTAGTTCCCTTAACCACAATCATACTCTGAAAATTCGTGACTAAATCAACAACAATGCCCTTCATAAATTCTTTAAATATAGAGTATAATCTAATACGATTTAACAATCATTAAAGAAAATTTCTCGTGTACTAAGAAAGAACATTTTAAAACTCTTATCAAGAAGAATAACAAGAATTTCCACTTAAAAGAATTTCAGTGTCCCAAAAATAGTTTGAACGCACATAAATATTATGATGAACAAGGGGGTAATTTGAATTTCAACTAACACAAATCAATAGTAATGGTCTCAACATGGACTATAAAATTTTATAGTGGATCAAATCTTAAAAATTAAAAACAACACATTTTGTAGTGATCAAAATACACAATGATTAATAATTTTAAACACAGTGGTTGTGATTTGATTTGGCAGCGAATCAATAATTTTCTCATTACAAGAGCGGCAAATAGATTTGGCAGCGAATCAAATAATGTTCTAATGACAGGAACTACAAATAGATTTCGCAGCGATTCAATATTTTTAATTATAGGAGGTGCAATTAGATTTGGAAGAGAATCAAATAATGTTCTAATGATTGGAGAGACAATTTAATTTGGCAATGATTCAATATTTTTCAATTATAGGAGCTGCAATTTGATTTGGCAGTGAATCAAATAAATTTCAAATGACAAGAGCTGCAATTTGATTTGGCAATGATACAATATTTATCAATGACAAGAGTTGCAAATTTATTTGGCATTCAATACATTCAAATGACATGAGCTGCAAACTGACTTGGCAACGATACAATATTTTTCAATGCCAGGAGATACAAACTGATTTGGCAGCGATTCAAGAATTCAAATGAAAAGAGTTGCAAACCGATTTGGCAGCGATACAATATTTTTCAATGACATGAGCTACAAACTGATTTGGCAACAATTCAAGAATTCAAATGAAAGGAGCTACAAACTGATTTGGCAACGATACAATATTTTTCTGAATACTGAGTTGTAATTTAAAATGGTAGCAAATACATAAATTCTAAATTTTGGGCTAAAAATTAAATGGCATTGAACCCAAGAGATTCAATCTAGATCACATCATGAATCTTCAGGGAAATGTCAAATTTAATTTAGAATTACAACTATTCAAGATGGATTCTTAAAACAATCAAATGTAAAAAATTTAGTCTTACTACATTTAACAACTTTAGAAATAAAATACCGAAACCAATGAAAATGGACATTTGATTATGTTCGTCAACGACTTGAGCTCCCTCCTTACTCCAACTTGATAATCACAAAGACTTCACCGGTACCTCCTAGCCAATTCTAGGGGTACTCTTCTTCCCCCTTACTCCCCCGAGCCGCAAAGGGGCCACACACAGGAATCCAAAAAACAATAGCTCCAAGGCTTTCCTCGCAAGGTAGAGCTTCCACTCTTTCTACAAGCTTGGCATCCCAACTCTCACAAGTAAAAAACAGTCAAAACCATATTGGCAGCATAACTTTACCAAGAATAAGTGCGATCTCTTTCCATTCTACATCATTTGTTTTATAGAAATATCCCAAATGACACATGTCCTCATGCACAATTAATTAACTTTTTAATTAATTTAATTAGTAATATTCACCCACACACTTGTCACACTCTCCCCAAGTTGCACAAGTAATTACCAATTTTATTTTATTTAAAAAGTCAATTCCCTCACATTCCCCATTGTGTTCCTATTTTAACTCTTAGTTGTCCTTTAATTCCCTAGATTCTCATTTAATGAGTGTCTCCTAACTAGATCTTAGTTAGAGTTGGATTAGGAGTATTCTTCCAGTTAGACTAGTGGTAGCTTCACTCTAGATACCATTCTATGTGTACACCTATTCTCTCATATTTTATTTCTTTCTATTTAAAAAAATCCCTTTTAATATTTTCATGGACACATGTGCATTATATCCAATCTTTAGATTTTTCTTTCCTTAAATTGATTTATCTCTATTCTTTTAATTTATTTAATATTTTAATTTAGTCCCCTAACTAAACTTAGACTTAGGCTTAGTCTTAGAATTAGGCTTAGACTTTTATTGGGATTTATAATTAAGAAATTCATTGTTTAATTAATTATTTTAATCCAACAAGGTCTAATCAATTCAATGTTTTCTAGGCCACCTAGATTTATTGACTCGAGTTTTTAATTAGGTGATGTGCCCTTCAAGACACACCTCCATGCTCCAAGGGTGCTACTAACCTTTGACTGGTTTTGGAAGTTTGTCTGACCCTTGGAGTTAATACTTCACTCGATCGACCTTGTGAGAGACTAAGTGAATCTAAGGAATAAGGTCTATGCCTTATTGCACGCTCCTTAGAAATATTTGTGAGCAACTGTATCACTCCATCCTCACGACATCATGAACCTATTGAACTAGGTAATCATTAACCTACAATTCAAACCATGGTGGGAGTGGTGGTAGTATGTGATAGGGACACTACCACACCTCTCCCTCAATGTATAGTTTATGTGCATGGCCCCTCTACTCCTTATGTGATTCGTATTAGCAAGCATCGTCAAGCCTGCATCCATTGACAAAAACAATGTCAATTATCTATATACATAATCATACCAGAAGCAATCATTTCTCATATGTGCATAAAATGAAATAATCAAACAATACAATCTACTCCCTAACTCAATCTGAAGTCCAAGGAAGTCTATCAATGCCATCAACATCCATAACCTG
>ML796909.1:204084-218141 GCA_009831015.1 Picea engelmannii | reverse complement strand
ATATATATATATATATATATATATATATATATATATATATAAGTCACACCACATCATCATCATCATTTATAATCCATAATCGAAACTAAATCATAATAAATCATAACCGGATCACTTGCACGCAAGTGTCCTCAAAGAATATGTCAATAAAAGTGTGCTCAGTAGAGCATGATGTTACATACACCCCCTCTTATTTTAAACTTTGTCCCAAACTTTGTACAATATTGTTGAGGAAAAGATATTAATTGATCTTACTCAAGAATTTTCATACTTTAATTGGCTAAAGTAAAGTAGATGGAAATATCACCCTATGTTTATAGGCAACAAAAATATATATACTAACTCACAAGTATTAATTACAAGTGCTTAGGCTAGTCCTTTATCAACAAAATCTTGTTGGAAATTCACTTTTTTATGTATTTTCCTAAACATATCAATTGCTGAAATAAATGTAAGAACATAAGTAAAGACACTAAGATGATACTCAAGATATATGAGACATAAAGAAATCCTTTATTTCATTTCAATTAACCAAAGAGTCATTGTCTTTACAAAAATTCACACAGAAATATTGGACCAAAGTCAAACTTAGAAATCTTCAATGGAACATACAAAATGTCCTCTGACAGAAAACAAAAACTGAACTCTAAAAGCTAGATCAGCTTGCCACAGATTGTTTCCCACTCGAATCTGTAGAATAACCTTTATCAGTCATGAAAATTAATTCATAAACAGACAAGTCTACACAAACTATCAAAGATAGATCAACACCTCTAAAGAAAAAGTGTCTGAATGATTTGATTCAACCCTGAATATTGTTGTCTACAATAAGACCCTGTTATCACAAAAGAGAATTAGACTGTCATGAATATATGAATGAATGAAAACTGAACTATCTCAACATAAACTCAAACAACAAACCTTAGCATGTTTTTTTCTTCTATCCCCTTTGTTCCTCCCTTTCCTCTTTCCTTTAACAAGTTAGAATCAGTTGAAGTAGTTAAACCAACTCATTAGTTAAGTTAATTAAAAGACTCAACTAACTTTAGTTAGGGGGACACATAGTAATTATAATAAGGGTCATAAATAAATAATAACTAGTAGGTTGTACCCCTTGCGACTCCCTTTAGTTCATAACCATCCTAACCATCATAACATAATCCATTAGTTAAGAAAACACACTTCCTTGTGCCTCCCATCAACATATTTACTTTTGGCAATTTTAGCTCATGAAAGTTGAAATTATTTCACAAATAATACTCATATATTCAAAATAAAACATGTTGTCCAAAATCCCTAAAGTCAATCTGTCATTGCGGGGCTTAGAAAGGAGGCCTTTCATGCCTAGGTAGGTCTACTTCCTTCCCAATTCAATCAAAGAATCTTGTGTGTGTAATCGATTAGCAAATAGTCTCTTTGAATAGACATGCATGACAACTCTTAAAAATATGAAATAGATTTGGCTCAGAATGTATCAGGCTCATGCAATCCAATCCATACAAATTTTTTGAATGTTAATCAATGAGCATGGGAGTGAAGCAGTGTTCTAGGAAATGTGAGAGGCTTGTATTGGGAAAAAATATGATATAATGAAAGGGGAGAAGAAATGGTCACTGCTCAATGATAACAACAATCAACTGTAAATCAACCAAATAAGACATCACTGCAATCCACTCAAGACACTGCCACTTCAATCTCTTAACACATAAATTCTCTTAGTTGTAATCAACATTAGAACAAGGAATGAACAAAATGAATATGGGATATGTGAGGGGGTTGTAATTAGTGGAAACTGAGATAATGAGGGGGGGGGGGGAACATTTACTATTCATGAGATTAATCAAGCACTCCATAACATATTTTGCAGTAAGACAAATATGCATCAACCAACAATCAGATGACTGAGTAATATTTCCTGTACATTTGCCTAATTTTACTACCCATTAATATCCAACACAGTGCCATTACAACAGAAGTATTTCACACAATTTGCAAGAGGTTATGTTCCTTTTATTTGTATGTTCTTCATTTTATAATAGTCAACAACAACACTCATTCCCAATCTGTAACTATTAACATCCCTCACTTCCATACAATTCCCAAATTCACATCTATATTTCATAGTAGTGTTTCCAAAAATAACAATGAAGTCACCATTTCTATAATAGAGCCACTCAATATCTATAACGATACTTGTTCCCACACATATACGCAGTAAAATAATCAAGACCAAAATAACCAAAACCTCACATGCCAGGTCTGAAACGACAGTCTACCATATAATCAACAGCCAACACTTTGACACATGCTTATGTAGGGGAAAATGTCTAAGACAATGTACCCATGCCACTATAAAACAAAACATCTTGATGCAACTTAAAATCCAAGCCAAATATCGAACACAACTTTCACCAATAGTGATCAATTTGTACTAAATAACGCACTTGAAACTCACAAGATATCACTGATCATAAAACCAAATCACCCATACTACACATGGTGCACAACTGAGGGAATCCCAGTGTAATATTTCCAATCATCACACATCGACATGTGACCACGACATAGCTCAAAACATCATTCTGGGCTATTATTAATTTTCCTGTGAGTGACCAGACCGCGCATACCCGAGCTTATTTTATTAACAACAAAATATGCAGTAGATATATCCAATCCAATACTCTACTTTGGAAAACATCATCTACAAGCCGCGACATGTGTGAACGACACCAAATCCTTGTAACCACTCTCAGCCATCAACCAAAACACCATAAGCATGAATACTATTGACTATACACTAACCAAAAATTTGCCACTATGCTAAGGAAAAAAAAAATCAACCGAACAAGCCATGGTACTATGTATACCCATGCACCCAATTGAAATGGGCATAGGCCCTTCCAAAAAATGACTGGGTTCTTTGGCATCGGGCTGGTAACTGTGGATTTTTAGGAGTGAAAATTGCAATGTAAAGCTCATGCTATTATCATAGAGGTAGTGAAAAAATGTATACCAACATGACCGCTATACGATGAATGGGTGAACCCATATTCGAAGCAATAGACCACAATAATTAGAATAAGGTTAACAGACTCGATAGGCTCCCTATGCGGCTTCAGTCTAGAGGATTAAGGGTTTTCACAGTGGCCATAATAGGGGAAAGGGCACCAACCATAGTGAAACTTTGAGGCTAAGGCGTGTGCACAAGGAGGATTAAAACACTTGTGAACGGGAGAAAGTTATTGACAGGGCCGAACAAGAAAACAAAGCTCTAGTTAAACCCAAGAATTGCAAAGACAACCATCCATCCATGATTTATAAAAACCCTTTCAATATATGCGATGATCACAAAATATATTGCCCAGGAATACAACCAACTCCGATAAACTTAAACAATTTATAAGAGGAACCATTCATTTCCCATTATAAAGTAGAATTCCACACAGTTGCAGCACCTGGGACACACATGAACCCACACAACTGAGCCAAAATATTTCATAACCAAAGTGAAGTCAGGAATGGCCAAAAGAGACATACCTATTAATCAAATACCTTAAGACGAGAGGTGTCCAAGTGGTTTCAACCTGCCAAAAATCCGGAGCGCAATCACAATAGCCAGATCAAACAATAGTTAGACTAGGGTGGTGGCCAACTGGAAGGGTAAAGGTGATGTGTAGTAAATGCACGTCGCCTCCACCTATCTCACATTTACTCTACGGTACATGCCAACGATCCCTCATTAACAACATTAATCAATCCGTACATTGAGAATATCAACCATTTAAACCTTAGCATAATCCGAGTTCAACACAACAACTCAACAATTTGTGTGGTTACTTGCCAAATGTGCCCCCCAATGTTCATATTTCCATCATAACTCACTAGATCGCTCGAATAGTATACAATCTAAGAGAAACTATATAGAACCACGTCCTATGGCATGATCAACATCAATTTGAAACATAGCATCACCATTGTATTATCATTTACCAAAATGCGCCACTAAAATTTCCACCATATGCATATATAAAAAAAATGTGATTTAACAACTTTTTATAGCCATTTCCTTGTTAGCTAAGGCTTAACAAATATTTTATGCATGTAGTATTTTAGACTAGGTTCCTTTGCATTCATTGTAATACTTCGCCTTCTTCAAAAACTTCCCTTCATGTGACTTTACTAACAGGTTTGTTGTGTAGGTGTGAGAAGAGAAAATACCATATGTGAATAGCAGGATGTAGTATCGTGAAGGGACAACATCTCATAGCTTAATTCATATCAATGAAAACCATATTATTATCAACCATGTAAAATTTTGTAGCACATCATCATAGCATAAAAAATGAACAGACCTGCAACTATATAATTCAAGGGGGTCCCACCTACTAGTATTATTTACTTTTATAATAATAGCTTTAGCAACACTTTGCGGGCGAAACTACGTTGACGTTTTCAATCGTCAAAAAACTGATGAATCCACAGGGAATTTTTTTTTTAACAGATTAAAAATCAGAACCCATGGTTTCACAGACTAAGGATAGTAATCTCAAGAAGATGTAACTTGAATGATTATGCAACAAAGGGAAGTGAGCGGATTTAATGCAAAGATGACCAGGAATTTGGGAATAACTCATGAAAAATGTTAAGGATGAGGGGTTTTTACCACTGTATGCATAATCCATCGACCATGATATGTTATTTTACCTCCAAGGAGGAATTTTTTCATATTTTCTCTTAAAACTATCAATGGATGAAGAAATGGTGAGAAGAAGCGGGAGATAACCAATTCTTGATAAGACAACAATGGAAATATATATCAATTTCAAGGTTATTTTAGAGATGACATCCTAACAGTTGTGCAAGCTTGATTGTTATTGACTAACAATGCTCTTGCGGAGGTGTCACTGTGGCAGAACTGATCCAACCTTCTACCTTGACCAAACCTTAAAAGATGATAAAGACAAAAATTGTAATGGAAGTAATAATGCAGAAATTAGAGCAGCAACAATAAAAGAAAGCGGTAAAAGATAGAAATACAACATAGTAAACGGTCAACTTAGAAAGAAAAAATATGTAAGCACAAAAATTGAAAGCAGAGCTAAACTACTAGTATACAGAAGAATACCAAACAACATAGATATTTTCACATTGGTTCCACGTAATTCTCCAAGTGAGAACCGTTAGTGTTGTAGGAAAACAATCGCTCCTATAAATCTTTTAGAATGTAATAATTTGTACCCAAGACAAAAGAAATCTTGAAAGGACCTAGCCATAATTTATGAAATTTTGAATGTCTTCCCTTATCAGCGTGAGCCGAATCCCATAGAAGAACCTTTTCATTGACCTTAAACTTGACAGTCTTGACACTCTTGTTGAAATATTTCTTAAAAATCTATTGTCTCCTTTTAATATTATCCAAAGAAAACACCCTTTGTTCTTCCAAATATAGTAATGCATTTACTCTTTCTGGAACATCTGATGAATTTAATTCTTTGGTTTGTAGCATCAACCTTAAGGAAGAAAGTTCCATCTCGGTTGGTAGGAGGGATTCTTGACCATAAAATAGCTGAAAAGGGGTACAACCAATACTTAATTTGGTAGTAGTTCAATCTTCCCATAGGGCATAAGTGAGGAGGGTGTGCCATTGATGAGGTTTATCCTCGATTATCCTTTTAACAATCCTTACCAGATTTTTATTGGTAGACTCAGTTTGCCCATTTCCTTGGGGATAATTAGCTGATGATGTGAAATGTTTAACCCCCAACTTGGTTAGAAACTGAGTCTGCTTAGAAAAAATGAAAGCGGGGCTGTTATCTGTAATTATTTCCAATGGAAGACCAAATCTGGAAAAGATATTATTTTCAAGGAAAGAAATTACCTGATCATCTGTGGAATGTTTAAGAGGAACAACTTCAGCCAATTTCGTAAAATAGTTTGTGGTTGTCAAGATAAAAAATTTCCCAGCTGAAGAAGGAGGGTTAATAGGAACAATAAAATCCAATCCCCACTTAGAAAAGGGAAAATATGGCAGGACAGGTTGTAAGGGCATGGCTAAAAGGCGTTCCCTCCCAACAATTTTTTGGCATTTGTCGCAAGACCTTGGAAAAACATAAGAGTTGCAAAAGACAGAAGGCCAATAATATCCCTTCCTAATAATTTTGAAGGTAGTGAGTGGTCTTTGCAGAAAAATGACCTCCTACATGAATGACAGAGCTCGAAGAGCCGTGAGCTTCCTGCAACAATTTTTGTGCATCTTCATTGTTTACACAGCGAAGTAACACACGATCAGTAGATCTTCGAAATAACAGGTCTCCTATAACGACATATCTTGCAGATTCAAGATGAAGTCTCCTCCTTTGATGAGTGTCTAATTTGTCTGGACATCCTTGGTTCTGTAATAATAAACCAAATGTTTGTACCAAGGATGTTCAGACACAGGGAGGGTCTAATCGTTAATTCAAAAGAGGGCTAAAAGGGAACTATCTTCTTCATCAATTTATTCACCATTCTCGGCATGCTGATCCAAGTGAAGGGCTAGGTCATGTCCCTTGATAGTGGTAGAAGTCACGATATTTAAATCATGCTCCTAGATCTTGGCAAGCCAATGCGAAAGTTTTCTTGAAAGATAAGTTTATGAGAGAAAAAACTTGACATCAGGTAAAGGGACTTTTACCAACGTGTGCTTACCTAAGATGTAGTGGCGAAACTTTTCAACGGCCTTAACAAGAGAAAAAAGCATGTTTCTCAATAAAAGAGTTTTTAAATTCATCATCAGACAAACTTTGGGTCATGTAAGCCACATGTTTTTCATTTCCTCGACCATCATCTTGCATGAGGATAGTAGAAATTGCCTCTTCAGTGGAATTAGTATAAATCATGAATTCCTTCTCAAAATCTGGCTTCGCCAAAACTAGCGCGGAGCTGATTGATTTCTTTATCCCTTCAAAAGAATTTCCAACCTCATCAGTCTAGGAAAAAAAATGGTCATTCTTAAGAAGAGTATGGATTGGTTTGACCATCACTGCAAAATCTGGAACAAACCTACGGATGAAGTTAATAACTCCCATAAATCCTTGAACTTCTTTCTTGGAAGTAGGAGAAGGAAGGTTAAGGATAGCAACGATTCTTTCAAGATCGATACTTATTCCTGAATCAGAGACAATGTGTCCAAGGAGCTTGCCTTCGGTAACGCCAAAAATGGACTTGGAAGGGTTTAGGGAAATACCAAATTTCCTACACTGCATGAGAACTTTTCTCAAATGGCCAAAATGATCTGATCGGATTTTAGAGTAAATTGTTAAGTAATCAAGGTATATTTGAATGATCTTACCGATCAAATCGTCAAAATATAATTGCATAGCTCTTTGAAAAGTGGCACCTGCATTAGATAAACCAAATGGCATACATTCATAAGAAAAGGTACCCAAACGAGTAATAAAGGTGGTTTCATATTTATTTGTCATCTTTACCTTGATTTGATTGTAACCGGAAAACTCGTCGAATAAGGACATCATTTGTGACCCTGCAATTTGTTGCAAGATCATTTCCATATTGGGAAGAGGGAAGTGGTCTTTTATACTAGCTCGATTTAATGCATGAAAATCAACGCATAATCTAATATGACCAGTTGTTTTCTGAACATGAACTATATTTGAAACCCATTCATAATACTTGATTGGAAATATAATTCCAGCCTTCAAAAAAATTTCCAACTCCTTTCGAATGGTTGCTTCTAGTGTAGGGTTGATAGGTCTTTGTTTTTGCATAACTGGTTTTACACCTTCCTGAATGGGGTTGGCGTGTTGTATAAGTCCAGGATCAAAACCACGAAGATCCTCATAAGACCAAGAAAAAACTTCTTGAAATTCGCCAAGCATCTTGGCAAACTTCTCCTTCTCTTCAACTGAACATTTGGCACCTATTTTCGCGTTCTTTGGAGTCTCAGGTGTCCCAATGTTTAAGGAGATGGTCTCACCCACCTTCCTTTTTTACTCTTCTTCATTTTTTTTTTCCTTTTCGCCTACATCACTCGAAGAAAATGAACTTTCTAGAGGAGTCAAACCTTTAGGAATCTTGTTATCTTCCATGGATATAATTTCCTTAGGCTTAAAAGGTTCATTTTGGATAAAATCACAAATTCTCTCGTCGTTGGGGAAGACCTGCCAAGATTCTACATTGTCGGGAATATGTGGATAATATAGGGATTGAAAGGACAATCAAGTTTGTGTGGCATAAGTTATTGAGTAGGAGACGCTGCAAAAACAACTAACCGATCATCCATTGAGTTTAGTTCCCTTCCTACGTGAGTGATACTGAAAGATGACAGGCTCAAGATAAGAGCCCAAACAATTTGGGTGTATCATTTCATCAACTTGTTAACATCAATTTGCTAAGGGAATAAATCTTCTGTACGTGGTTAACAACAAGCTCAGAATCCTGAAAAACCGATAGGTGACTGTAACCAAGATTATATGCGTTTTCAATGCCTAATAGTAGGGCTTCAAATTCGGTGATGTTGTTTGTGCAAGAAAACTCCAACCTATAAGAAAAGTTATGGATTTTCCCTACATGAGAAATTAAGACAACACCAGCCCCATTTCCCTCATTTGAGCATGAACCATCAAATTGCATGTGCCACATACCATCATCTAAATTGATTTGTTCCAAAGGAATATTTTCCTCCTCAACAAAGATGGAGTATACTCCAAGGTCCTCTTCGAGATAGTTTATGTTAGGTTGTGGGACACTCTCGATGTAAGGGGACACCCATTCCTTTTCTAAGAACTATATTGTTTTTTTTTCGTTTCGAGGAATGGATAAATGTGTTCCATCGAGTGAGAGGTATCCACCTATTAAGGCTTGCCAATCTCTTCCCAAAATAGTCAAGTAATTTCTTACAGACATATCAATTACCTGAATGTTGAGGGTCATCCTTATTTCGGGGTGGGTGCACAAAACTAAGGTCACATATTTAATCTCACCTATGGTCTTTTGATGTAGATTATTGTAGGAGATCATGCTTCTGGTGTTTTCATCTGTACAAGACAAGCCTAACTCTTCCATAATAATCTTTGACATCGCACTAGGGCCCGAACCACCATAAATGAGGCAACAATGGGCGATTTTATCCATGATTTTTATAGAAATATAAAAAGGGGTATTTTTTACAGGATATCTAAAGTTATGTACACCTATTTTATTTACAGAAGAATCATCTTCAGTTACCTCCTCGGAAATATTGGCTAAAACAAAAGCTTTTCCTTCCATGAATCATTTTAGATGCATCTGTTGTTCAAGGACAACAACCATGTCTAGGAAGGTTGCAGCTGCTTTGATGCTAGCCAATTGAATCAAGATGTTGTATTTGGAAGAGGGGGGGGGAGGAGTGATTCTTTGACTATCAATAATTTTAGGAACCTAGGGCACAACAATGGTTGAGGATGATCTTAGGATAGAAGAACTGCGAGAAGGGTCAAACTTGCCTTTTGGGGCACAATCTTTGTTTCTGGTATTGATAACCATGACATCTTCTAGCTCAGAAAAATCTAAGACAACGATAGTGGCTTCTGGTATTTTACCAAATATCTTCTCTCTGACACTCTTCTTTACCTCACACATGGTTTCTTCATGGTGTTCCTCGCAAAAGTTACACCAACTCCTAGGCGGAATAACCTTGGGATGAAAATTATTTTCAACTGGATTTCTAAAAGGAGGTGCAGAAGAGGATCAAGCTCCAAGGGTGAGAGGGGAGACAATACTCTTCTGCTCAAATGCTATCATATGATTGTTCATATCTTGTACTAGTTGTAAGAGAGCGGACATGCTTGTCTGTCTAATTGATTCTCCCTGGGGTAGACCAGTTTGTTTAAGTTGTTCTTGGTACTTTGAACAAGTTTGTAGAGCAGAACCAAGATTATCAATGGATTTCTCTTCAAGCCTTTGATGGTAAGTAGAAGGCAATGAATTATAGTAATCCATGAAGGTGGATTGGTTCTAAGGGCAAATAAGTTCGGGGATTTGATTATACAACTTGGTGAAACGCAAGTTGAAAGACCTGATGGTCTCACGATCTTTGTACGTGACGTTATTGTACTCCCTTAACCTCTCAGCAGGGCTTTTAGATTTATCGTAAGTGGATCTAAACCAGTATATTAATTCCTCCCAGGTAGACAAAATCTTAGGAGGAAGGTCAAAACAATTGGCTGCAACCTTCCCTTCCAAGGAATTGATGAATAGGTGCATGCAAGTATCATTGTTGTTGGCCCCTATGTTATGACAAGCATTAGAAAATGCCATTAAGTGTTCATTGGTACCGATAGTGTTATTTCCTGAAAACTTAGACAAATGTTCTTTAAATTTTGGAAGTGGACGAGTAATAGGAGCTAGGTTAAGAGGAGAGGACACATGCCATGGTGTGGTTGTGGCATCTTCCTTGAAATGAAAAATCCAATACTTTTTAATGACTTTGGTGGGGTTTGTAGTAGATTGGATAGGGATATGGTGGTTGTACAAGATACCAATCACTGATGGTGATGAATATTGGGAAGATGGGGCACTTTAAGTGCCACCAGAGCCACCGCTAGATGCCATATTGTGGATGATAGATGAGGGAAAGAAAGATGAGCTAGATGAATTAGATAAAGTTCTCCTTAAATCACTTTGTTGGGTAGATAACACAACGTTTCTTATTCCTATTTCAACAATAGGATTGATTTCAGATGACAAGCCTCTTCTTCTTCTAGAAGCACGAAAATCTAAGGACATGAAAGAAAGGCCAAAACAGAAAGAAAAAAGATTACTGATGATTTCTAGGCTGCCTACGTCTAGCTTCCAATTGTTCTTGAATACTAATATCCCTTTCAATTGCTACCCAAGAATGGTTAAGCTCTACACGGGTCCTAGCAGTGTCTAAAATAGTATGAAACTAGTTCAAGGCAATGCTGGTATGGTCTTGGAGACCAGGCTCACGATTGGGTTATCTTGCGATAGGAAAAGTCATAAATAGTAAAATAGTCAAGGAATCAAAATCAAAAAAGAAAGATGTATTGATGAAACTCGAGAATAATTCTTAACCAGAGAGATATCGAAGATCTCCCCAGTATGGTCACCAAATAAATGTTGAGGAAAAGATATGAATTGATCTTACTCAAGCATTTTCAAACTTTACTTGGCTAAAGTAAAGTAGACGGGAATATCAACCTATGTTTATAGCCAACAAAAATATATATCCTAACTCACAAGTATTAATTACAACTGCTTAGGCTAGTATTTTATCAACAAAAGCTTGCTAGAAATTCACCTTTTTATGTATTTTTATGAACATATTAGTTGTTGAAATAAATGTAAGAACATAATTAAAGACACCAAGATGATACTCAAGATATATGAGACATAAAGAAATCCTTTATTTCATTCCAATTCACCAAAGAGTCATTGTCTTTACAAAAATTCACACAGAAATCTTGGACCAAAGTCAAACTTAGAAATCCCCGATGGAACATACAAAAGGACCTCTAACAGAAACCAAAACTGAACTCTAAAAGCTAGATCAACTTGCCACAGACTGCTGCCCACTCGACTCTACACAATAGCCTTTATCAATCATGAAAATTAATTCATAAACAGACAAGTCTACACAGACTATCAAAGATATATTAGCACCTTTGAAGAACAAGTGTTTGAATGATTTGATTTAGCCCTGAATATTGTTGTCTATAATAAGACCCTGCTATCACAAAAGCAAATTAGGCTGTGATGAATATATGAATGAATGAAAAATGAACTATCTCAACATAAACTCAAAGAGCAAACCTTAGCATGTTTTGTGCTTCTATCCCCTTTGTTCCTCCCTTTCCTCTTTCCTTTAACAAGTTAGAATTGGTTGAAGTAGTTAAACGAACTCATTAGTTAAGTTAATTAAAAGACTAAACTAACTTTAGTTAGGGGGACAAGTAGTAATTATAATAAGGGTCATAAATAAATAATAACTAGTAGGTGGGACCCCTTGTGACTCCCTTTAGTTCATAACCATCATAACATAATCCATTAGTTAAGAAAACACATTTCCTTTTTCCTCCCATCAACATATTTACTTTTTTCAATTTTAGTTCATGAAAGTTGAAATTCTTTCACAAATAATACTCATATATTCAAAATAAAACATGTTGTCCAAAATCCTTGAAGTCAATCTGTCATTACAGGGCTTGGAAAGGAGGCCTTTCATGCCTAGGTAGGGCTACTTCCTTCCTAATCCAATCAAAGAATCTTGCATGTGTAATCAATTAGAAGATAGTCTCTTTGAATATCCATGCATGGAAAATCTTGAAAATACAGAATAGATTTGGCTCAGAATGTATAAGGCTCATGCAATCCAATCCATACAAATTGTTTGAACGTTAATCAACAAGCAGGGGGGTGAAGCAGTGTTCTGGGAAACATGAGGGGTTTGTATTGGGAGAAAATATGATATAATGAAAGGGGAGAAGATATGGTCACTTCTCAATGATAACAAAAATCAACTGTAAACCAACCAAATAGGACATCACTGCAATCCACTCAAGACACTGCCACTTCAATCTCTTAACATAGAAATTATCTTAGCTATAATCAACATCGAAACATGGAGAGAACAAAATGAATATGGGATATGTGAGGGGGTTGAAATTAGCGGAAAATGAGATAATGAGGGGGGAAAAAACATTTACTGTTCATGAGATTAATCAAGAACTCCATAACATATTTTGTAGTAAGAAAAATATGCATCAACCAACAATGAGATGATTGAGTAATAGTTCCTGTACATTTTCCTAATTTCACTACCCATTAATATCCAACACAGTGCCATTACAGCGAAAGTATTTCACACAATTTGCAAGAGGTTATGTTCCTTTTATTTGTATGTTCTACATTTTATAACAGACAACAACAACACTCATTCCCAATCTGTAACTATTAACATCCATCACTGCCATACAATTCCCAAATCCACATCTATATTTCAAAGTAGTGTTTCCAAAAATAATAATGAAGTCACCATTTCTACAATAGAACCAATCAAGTCTGTAACGATACTTGTTCCCACACATATACTCAGTAAACAATTCAAGACCAAAATAACTAAAACCTCGCATGTTAGGTCTGAAATGATAGTTTACCATATAATCAACAACCAACACTTTGGCACAGGCTTATGCAGGGGAAAATGTCCAAGTATATGTACCCATGCCACTATAAAACAAAACATATCAATGCGACTTAAAAGATGAGCCAAATATCCAACACGAATGTCACCAACAATGATCAATTTGTAATAAATAACACACTTGAAACTCAATGGATATCACTGATCATAAAACCAAATCACACATACTATACATGGTGCACAACTGAGGGAATCCTAGTGTAATATTTCCAGTAATCACACATCGACATATGACCATGACATAGCTCAAAACATCATTCTGGGCTATTATTAATTCGCCAGTGAGTGACCAAGCCGCGCATACCCAGGCTTATTTTATTAACAAAAAAAGATGTAGTAGATATTGTAAGTTTTAAACCTGTGAAGTAAAGCAATGCATATATATTCTTAAGCAATACAGAAATTAATCAATGGCTCATACACAGAATACACAGAGATCTTTACCGGAAACCCTCAACTGGGAAAACCTTTCTTTTTCATTATATCGAATTTCACCATTCGCCATACAATATATACAATGTTTTTTAGGTATTCCGTAGATACCAAAACCCTAATCCCTTAATCCGAGATTAATTTACAAATCAGCTAAAAATAGCAAAATCAACTAAAATAGCAAAAACCAGAGGGGGGCATACCTGAAGCAGACGCAGTCGTCGTATCTGAAGCCCTGGGTGAAGGGATCGTCAGACGCAGTCATCGTATCTGAAGCCCTGGGTGAAGGGATCATCAGACGCAGTCGTCGTATCTGACGCACCCACACACACACACATGCAAAGAATATAACACATACCCAACATTCTCCCACTTGTTGTTTTCTTTGCATCCAAGGGTCCAGGGGATTATATAGTCAACAATC
>ML796909.1:135864-200263 GCA_009831015.1 Picea engelmannii | reverse complement strand
CCTCAACCGGGAAAACCTTTCTTTTTCATTATATCGAATTTCACCATTCTCCATACAATATATACAATGTTTTTTAGGTATTTCGTAGATACAAAAACCCTAATCCCTTAATCCGGGATTAATTTACAAATCAGCTAAAAATAGCAAAATCCGCTAAAAATAGCAAAAACCACCCCCAAAAAAAAAAATTTCGGGGCGTTGCCCCGAACGCTGCGTGTAACTAGGGGGGGCATACCTACCCCCCCTTGGGACCCCCCTAGGAAGCGCCCGGTGCAACGGCAGATCCCTAGGTGAAGGGATCGTCAGACGCAGTCGTCGTATCTAACGCACCCACACACACACATGCAAACAATATAACACATACCCAACAGATATATCCATTCCAATACTCTACTTTTCAAAACATCATCTACAGGCCGCGACGTGTGTGAATGACACCAAATTCTTGTTTCCAATGTCATCCATCAACCAAAACACCATAAGCACGAATAATATTGATTGTACACTAACCAACAATTTGCCACTGTGCTAAGGAAAAAAAACAATCAACCAAACAAGCTGTGGTACTATGGATACCCACGCACCCAATTGAAACGGGCAGAGGCGCTTCCAAAAAATGACTGAGTTCCTTGGCATCAGACTAGTAACTGCGGATTTTTAGGAGTGCAAATTGCAATGTAAATCTCATGCTATTATCATAGAGGTAGTGATGAAAGCTATACCAACATGACTGCTATATGATGAACGAATGAGCCTGCATTCAAAGTAATAGACCACAATAATCAGAACAAGGTTAACATGATCGACAAGCTCCCTATGTGGCTTTAGTATGTAGGATTAAGGGTTTGCACAGTGGCCATTGTAGGGGAAAGGGCACCAACCATAGTGAAACTTTGAGGCTAAGGCGTGCGAACAAGGAGGATTAAAACGCTTGTGAATGGGAGACAATTCTTGACAAGGCCGAACAAGAAAACAAAGCTCTAGTTAAACCCAAGAATCATGAAGAAAACCATCCATCCATGATTTATAAAAACCCTTTCAATAGACGTGGTATTCACAAAATATATTTCCCAGGAAGACCACCAACTCTGATAAACTTAAACAATTTATAAGTAGGACCATTCTTTTCCCATTCTAATCCAAAATTCCACACAATTGCAGCAGTCAGGACACACATGAAACCACACAACTGAGACAAAATATTTCATAACTAGAGTGAAGTCAGGAATGGCCAAAAGAGACATATCTGTTAATCGAAGACCTTAAGATGAGAGGTGGTCGAGTGGTTTCAAACTGCCAAAAATTTGGAGCACAATCACAACAGCTAGATCAAACAATAGTCCGACTAGGGTGGTGGCCAACTAGAAGGGTAAAGGTGACGTGTAGTAAATGCACGTCGCCTCCACCTATCTCACATTTACTCCATGGTACATGCCAACGATCCCTCATCAACAACATTAATCAATCCATGCATTGAGAATATCAACCATTTAAACCTTAGCATAATCCGAGTTCCACACAACAACTCAACCATTTGCGTGGTTACTTGCCAAATGTGCCCCCCAATGTTCATATTTACATCATAACTCACTAGATCACTCGACCAGTATACAATCTAAATGAATATGTATAGAACCAAGTCCTATGGCGTGATCAACATCAATCTGAAACATAGAATCACCATTTTATTATCATTTTCCAAAATGCGCCACTAAAATTTCCAGCATATGCATATATAAAAACAAATGTAATTTGACAAATTTTTATAGCCATTTCCTTGATAGCTAAGGCTTAACAAATATTTTATGCATGTATTATTTCAAACTAGGCTCCTTTGCATTCATTGTAATACTTCGCCTTCTTCAAAAACTTCCCTTCACGTGACTTTACTAACAGGTTTGTTGTGTAGGTGAGAGAAGAAAAAATACCATATGCGAATAGCAGGCTGTAGTATCATGAAGGGACAACATCTCACAACTTGACTCATATCAATGACAACCATATTGATATCAACCATGTAAACTTTTGTAGCACATCATCATATCATCAAAAATGAAGATACCTGCAACTATATAATCCAAGGGGGTCCCACCTACTAGTATTATTTAGTTTTATAATAATATCTTTAGAAACACTTAGTGGGCGGAACTACATTGATGTTTTCAATCATGAAAAAATATACAAATGAAAGCAAATAGAAGTATCTGACATAGATCTATATGTCTAATATATCAAACAAGTAAGGAAATTGTTGGTACATCTCATATGCGTCCTCCTAGGTAGTCGAGTGTGGACTATATTTGTCCCACTAGACCTTGCCCTGATCAACTATTCGACATCGTAGCTGTCGAATGCGATGGTCCAGAATGTGGATTGGCCTTGCCATGATATCACCCTCATCCGACACCTACAAGTAAATCATGTCAATAACATGTGAAGGATCACTAATATAATGTCTCGATACAGATACATGAAATACATCGTGCATATGCCTCAAATAATCAAGACAAGCTAGCCGATAAGCCACGGGTCCTTTATTTTCCACAACTTTGAAAGGTCCCACAAACCTAGGAGAGAGATTATCACCCTTTCCAAACTTTATCGAACTCTTGTGCGGTTTCACCCACAAGAAAACTATGTCGTCAACCTCATAACTGTGGTCAACACGATGCGCATTGGCATAACTATTTTTCCGATCTTGTTCTTCTTTAATTCTCTGTCTTATCGATTACATTTATTCTTTCATTTCTTGAATCACTTTTGGTCCTACCATAACCCTATCCTCAAGTTGATCCCAACTCAATGATGTTCGACATGGTCTCCTGTAAATAAACTCAAACGATGCCATTTTAATGGTACTCTGATAGATGTTGTTGTATGAAAATTGTACTAGTGATAAGAGATATTCCCAACATTTTTTTTGGTCCAATACATACATATGCAACATATCCTCCAAAATCTATTTCTTTCTTTCTGTTTTTCCATCTATCTCTGGGTGATATGTTGTACTAAAGTTTAGTTGGGTTCCCAAAGCCTCTTGGAAACTGGTCCAAAACCGTCCTCTAAACATCGATCCCTGATCAGATATGATCCTTGTTGGTACTCCGTGTAACCTCACAATATCATTAACAAAAATAATGGCTACATATGGTGCCTGATATGTCGTACGCACTGGAATAAAGTGTGCACTCTTCATCAGAGTGTCAACTACCACAAAAATCGAGTCACGTCTCCTTATCGTCAGTGGAAATCCAACAATAAATTCCATCGAAATGAATTCCCATTTCAATTCAGAAACAGTGTGTGGTTGTAACAATTCTGCTGGATGTCTATGTTCAACCTTCACTTGTTGATATTCTAGACATCTCGACACGTAACCAACTATGTTTTCTTTCATTCCCTTCCAAAAGAATAAAGGCTTAAGGTCTGCCTTCATCTTCGTGACTCTCGAATGAGCCATGTACGCTGCTCTATGAGCTTCTCTCAAGATCAAACTTCTTAATTCATCATTAGGTGGTACATAAATTCTTTTGTTAAATCTCAACAATCCATTGTTGTATAAATAATAGCCTTCAAACTTTGGTACCATCATGGTATTTTGTCCAATATTATCCTTAACTTCTTTATACCAGTCATCGTCGATCTGTAAAGTTAGAATCGTTTCTCAAAGATTTGTCTTAAGAGGTATTACCGAGAATATGTGTGGTCTCCAACTCAATCCATCTGCCACTCTGTTCACCGTTACTTTAATTTAAGTAATATCAAATTCATATTCACTAAGTAATTATGACCAACACCTTTGTCACGTGTTCACGTCACTCTATGTGAAAATATACTACAAACCACAGGGATTTGTCTTTATTTTAAATTTTTGTCCAATCAGATAATGTCTCCAAAATCTCAAATCATATACAATTTATAGTAACTCCAAGTCATGCATTGTGTAGTTCTCTTAATGCTTTCTCAATTTCCTTGAAATGTAAGTGATCACTCGACCATCTTGCATCAAAAATCCACCTAAACCTTCCTTGGATGCACCCATTCATACCAATAATTCCTCGTCTATGTCGGGGACTCTTAGTATTAGTGTTGTCGTCAACAAATCAATCCTTTGAAATGATTCCATGCATTTCTTCAAGTCCAAACAAACTTCTTGTTTTTCTTTTGCAATTTTGTTGGGTGCAGGCCTATTTTGAGGTAAGGGCTGTTTTTGGAAGGTAAAACCAAATTTTGGAGAAGTACAATTGGCAGGAAAAGAAACACATGCAAAGGGAAACCTGCATGCAAAGGAGGAAAGCATGTATGGCACACAGGAAGGAAAACCTAACCAGGGTAAGGTTAGGGTTTTGGTAAGAGATTGTAATGGCTAATAATCTTGTAAATTAGTATAAATAAGAACCTAGGAGGTCTAGGTCGGGGTTCCAAGGTGGTTTCGAATTGTTAGAGGTTGTTGTGTTTTGGGACTGTTGAGATTCCGAAATAGTCTGATCCATTTTTGTAATATATTGAGTTGTAGAGGATTAAAATAGATATATCTTGAGGGTTAGATCACAATTTGAGGAGCCTAGTGTGATCTAGTCTCCCTCACAGAGGTTGTGGAACCTTTTTCATGATTGTATGATCAGAATTGTAGTGCGCGTGGCACTATATTTTGAAGAAACCTAATAAAAGATCCTAAGAAGCCAAATCTTTGTGGACATATCCCAGGAAGGGGTGAACCATGGTAAAACCTTTGTTATGTATGTTGTATATTGCATATTTACCTTATGTCACTAGTTATATTATGAATGGATGAATGAATGATTAAGTTGGATCTATTAGAATGCATGCATAGACTTAACAGATGAATGAATATTAGAATAATAGAGAGAATAATCATATCAATTCTTGAGAATATCAATTATAATCCTAGATCCCCTCTCTTTCCTAGACTACAAGCACTTGATCTTTGCAGTCACCCATAGAATTATCTCGAGTGAGACTGCGTAGTACAATATTGTGTGTTTTGTTTCCTTATGCTTTACTACGAAGGTTGATAGTTTTAGAGGGTTTTGTTGGAAACCTGTTCAGATATGAACCTGGGTCGGCCTAATAAGTAGATAGAAAGAGTAATAACCAACAAATGGTTATGTTGTTGGCTGGAACTGCATGGGATTGACAAAATGGGATCCATAGAAGAGCCATGGGGAGAATGAAGATATAAAAGGGAATGTTCAGGTCGTGGAATCCTACAAAGGCAGAGATCAAAAGATGGTTAAAAACAAAGGAACTTGACTTTTCACAAAAGGATAACATAAACCCTAAGATAACACTGCCCAAATATCTTGATAAATACGTGTTTAGCGAATTGCATGAGGTATTTTTGTTTGATTTTACACATTTGTTGCAGGAGTGGATATTAAGGTTAAAATACAACCACCCAACAAATCATATTAGACACTTCGAGTGGAATCCTGGGGAGATCGTGTAGCTACAAAAAGTTAAAAATAAATTCACATGTGCAATAGATTTTTAGCTAGACAATATTGTTGCAGGTTTTATCACCGAATTTGCAGTAGACACCATGAAGTCATACATCACAACAGAGAAGGAGTTTCTCAAAGGACCTATAAGTAGGTATATTAGATCTTTGTATACTTAAATCAATATTTTATTATATAACAACAATGTGATGACTATGGAATCAAACAACTAAACTTCCCTGCGTGCATGGGGGAAGGGGGAAAGAACTGACAAGAGGTGGAGAAATGAAGGAAGATACGAATAACGGAAAGAAGAAGGAGACTATGGACCCAATCATGATGGAATAATATCATATAAATAAGATAATAGAAACAACTGGAATGACGCGCGGTGGAGTACCCTACCAATATAAGATGAATAATAAGAAGAGAGCCATAGCTGATAGAGAGGGATTGGAAATTAATGAAGAAGAGGTAGAGGATCTCCTGGCTATGGATAAGATTGAGGAAATCATGCACACAATGTATGAAAGGAAGACAGATGGTCCAAGGGCAGGAGAATAAGGAAGAACTCCCATCCATGTCAATGTCAGTGTGGAAACCATAACCCCATGTGCAACTAATACACCAGAAATAACACCACCATTTAGACAACCGAATTTTAGTGGAAGAAAGACAGTAGGAAGTACATCCAAACAAGGAGAAACAACTAGAGGAGCCAGTTTAGGAAGTAGCAGTCAAATATCGACAGCGCGTGGAGGTAGTAGTTCAACATAGTTTAGGATGGTAGGACATGATTCCACCATCAGGTTACAAGAATTTCCAGGAGAGGCATCTGAGGACCTAAAAAAGCATTTATTCATCTGCGAGAATATATGGGAAGCAAATCAGATCACAAATGAGGATACAAAACTTATGCAGTTAGATATCACACTAAGAGACCGCGCATTGGATTGGTACATGAGCCTATCTTTAAACATTACACCATGAGTAATAAGGACTATAGAATATGTGAAGAAGCTACTGATCAATGAATTCCAGAAGCCTAGCTTAGAAGATCAGTACATGAATGTGATGATTGAAATTAGGTAGAAACTAAGTGAGTCTATTTGGGATATTGATTAGAGGTTTAAATTCTTAAAAGGTAAGGTGAAGTATTTAATGATTGATATGCAACATAGGAACTTATTTGTGAACTCACTGTTACCACATTTGAAATACCCCTTGAGACAAGAGAAGTTCCAAACTCAGGAAGAGGCTCTGCAAGCATACTTACAACTGGAACAAAACCAGTATCAAAAGACAGATCCAACAGTATAGGATTTGAAGGAGGATCTCAAGAAACTTACATTTCAACTAAACCAAAATAAAGGAAAAGAGAAAAGATATTTTTTTTGGTGTACCACATGTAGGACAAAATGTCACCATAAGAATGAATGTCCAAATTTCACACAGTACATGGAAAGAGGAGTACCAAACCATTTTAAAATAGGACAACCATGGTCTGAGATATGTAAGACACATGAGCATGATCCTATCCCATGATGGAGAAGTACCAGACAGTACCCAAGAGTTCATACGACAATTTTTGCAATTTAGTGGGCCATGATGATAAATATTGTAGGCTGATGAATATGATGAGGGAAAGAACTTCAGATACCTATAGGGTGCATGAAGAAATGATGACAGGGCAAGTTGCACATCATTTTAACCAATTACCACCTCCATACAACCTTGCGTAGCAACAATATAGCATTGTGCAACCACAATATAACAACACTTTACCATAGTATAACCCCACACAGTATAATCAAGTACCTCAATACAATGCACCACGAGGAGATCGAGCTAGATATAGAAGTGGAGGATGAGGTAGAGGAGAATTTGTAAGAGTCAGAGGACCAGTAGTGTGCCAAAAATTCCAATAGATAGGACATGATGGAAGGGAATGTCCACTACAACCTATGACATGTATGTATTGTTGTGTAGTATACCATGATACAGAGGAATGCCAAAAACGTTTGGGAAAAATTCAAGAAACGAGTAACCAGAACAATCAGAATGTTTAGTGGATCTCTGCAGAAGCCAAGGACGATGGAATAAATATCAACATAGTCACGTGAAGAGTCCCTAAGATAAGAACTGATGCAGTGAGACGAGATCTAGCACAACACCAAAGGGTGAAGAAAAATACTGAAAAATAGAAGCAGTTTGATGTGCGGAAAAAAAAAGAGACATTCAAGGAGGCCATACAAGAGTTCCTAAACCAAGATGTTGCATCTGCATCATTCATGCAACAAAATCAAAACTCCTTGACATACAATATGCCTTCATCAATGGACCACACCAATGAAGCACAACCTTTAGAACAAGTAAGTGCCATAAATTCTTTTCTATGATCCTGTGTTAAGCTACTAAATGATCCATCATCTATTAATTTTTTGAAAAATATGTTAGAAATATATAACACAAATGTATAAGGGAAGTTAGAGAAGAAAACAATCAACCACATCCATAGAATAAGGAGGACAAGTAGGGAATTCCAACTCAATGCTAACATTGGATATTTCAATATGGGGGATATTATACTAGACTTAAGATCCGAAGTAAATGTGTTACCCAAGAAGAAAAGACAGTGTATGGGAGAACCCAAATTAGGATATTCAACTGTCCATCTAAACTTAGAAAACCAACACATATTTTTACCAATTGGAAGGCTTAAGGGTGTGACGGTAGATTTGGATGGAGTGCAGACTAAGGAATACTTTGAAGTAATAGAGATTGTAGATGACACAACACCTTATCCAACATTGCTTGGATTGGATTGGGAATTTGATAAATGGGACATAATAAACTTGAAGACAATACAAATGACATTTGAATAAGGTGAATATAGATTCATTGTTCCATTAGACCCATCTGAAGGAGAAAGGTTTGTAGACCCACTTGTTTAGACCTAGAGGAAATAAACCAGTTGTACAGAACCACCGTGTGAGAAGAAGATTATGTCAGCCCAACTGCAGATGGGGTACTCAGTTGGAGAAGAATCACATCATGTGCTTATGACTCAGATATAGGTCTAGAGAATTGGTAGCAAAGTTTACATGAAGTCTCCACAAGAAGGTGCACAATAATAGACCGCGCAGTAAGATGGGTTGGTACAAAGATAAGGGAACCTCCCAATTTTCATGGGGTAAGTGATCTCGAGGAATTTCTGAAAAAATATGAAAAGGAAGTATTAGAGAATCATAGGTTCTTAGCCCTAGATATTTCACTCAAGGATACACCTGCAAGATCATGGGGTGCATACAAAGAAACAATTCAAGACTGGTACCAATGTAAGCGCTTACTGCGCATTAGATTTGGCACAAAACAGGGAAGTAATAAAATGTAGAGGTATGATGGGAAAGGAACACCAAAAAAACACTTGGAAAAGTGAAAGACACAATGGAGGATGACACCAACATAATAATGGCCTCATCATTTCATCCATACATTGGAAGGAATCCGAAAAAATGGGTCTGTAGACCAGGAGATGCATAGAGGTACTACTGAATGGACAATATTACAACATAATTTTTTAGTAATTTTCTCATTTCAACATGAGAACCCTAACATTGATTCAACAATGAAGCAAATAAAAGGTGTAATATTTATTGATGAACCAAAGGTTGAAATCATGACAGAATATAAAAAATAGAACAGACAGACAATTACAGAACTATTGTCATGCTATCATGTTGAAGAGGAAGTACCAGAAGAAGAAGACCAACACAACATCCAAATTACATAAATTGAATGAGAAAGAGAGGTGTAAGGTCCATATTTGGATTCATAAGTATTTGTTGCACCTATCAAGGTGAATAAAGTCAACATTGGGACCACCGATAACCCTAAAATGGCAAGTATTGGAGACTATTGGGATGAAAAAATAGTAGAAAGAATAACAGAGTTATTGCATGAATACAACGGCCTGTTCCCAACAAACTTTATAGAGATGAAAGGCATAGCAAGAGAGATAGGAGAGGTGAAGATACCTCTCAAACCTAAGTTAAGATCTGTAAGGAAGAGACCTTACAAACTGAACCTAGTATATAAGAAGAAAGTGAAGGCTGAAATTGACAAAATGTTGGAAGGTGGTATCATAGAACCAATAGAGGAATCTAAATGGACAAGTCCTATGGTAGTGCAAGAAAATAAACAAGGAGGGATAAGGATTTGTGTAGATTTGAGAAAATTGAATGATGCTTTCTTACATGACCCTTTCCCTACCCCTTTCACCGATGAATTATTAGAGAATGTGGGAGGCCAAGAAGCATACACATTTACAAACAGACTCTCAGGTTACCATTAGATCAGAATAGCTACAAAAGATAGGTATAAGAATAATTTTTCCACGGAATGGGGATCCTACCAGTACACAGTCACTCCTTTTGGGATGAAGAATGGACCAGCCATATTTTCAAGAGTAGTCATAGTTTCTTTTAAGGAATTGATACATCAATTTTTAGAAGTGTATCTCGATGAATGGACTGTATATAGTCTGTTAAAAGACCATGTAGAAATGTTAAGGCTAATGTTAGAGAGATACAGGCAATGTCATATATCATTGAATATCAATAAATGCATATATGGGACACCTTTTGGAATACTATTGGGAAATATAGTGTGTAAATAAGGCTTGCTAGTGGATCCTACTAAGAATGCATTCATTGTCAATTTACCACCACCAAAATCAGTGCGCTAGTTGAGAGAAACACTAGGACATACAGGCTATTACAGGAAATTTATCAAAGGGTATGTGCAGATTATTGCACCAATGGAAAAATTGTTAAAGAAGGATATCATATTTTAGTGGAATGGAGACTGTCAACAAGGGTTGGATGCCTTAAAATAAAATATGGTCACAACAGCGATCCTAGTATTCCCAGATTGGGAAAATACATTTCATGTGCATGTAGATGCATTAGCCATTGCACTTGGATCAATTCTGGTGCAACCAGGAGCAGGGGATTTAGACCATCCTATAGCCTTTGCAAGTAGAAAATTGTCAGAATTGGAGAAAAATTACAACACCATGGAAAGATAAGGCCTATCCATGGTATATGAACTTCAGAAGTTCATGCACTATTTACTGGGGCAATACTTTAAGATGTTCATAGATCATTTTTCCCTAAAATATTTAGTCAACAAGCCAATGTTGGGGGGGAGGATATGTAGATGGTTGTTGTTATTTCAATAATTTGATTTTGAAGTAATAGTCAAACCAGGGAAGCTGAATGTAGGACCAAATCACTTGTCAAGGGTAACTAATGGAGAAGAACCTACAAACTTGGAAGACAACTTCCCCAATGTGCAATTATTTTTCGTACAAGTAGTTGATGAATACTTTGCTAATATTATTGAATAATTAAGTACAGATATTTCACCACAAGCATTTAGCACTGCGTAGAAGAAGAATCTGGTAGTCAGATCAATAAACTATCAACTTATTGTAGGACACTTATATAAAATGGTTACAAACAACATTTTGAAAAGGTGTGTATAAGAACATGAAAGGCATAGAATTTTGGCAGAAGCTCATGAGGGAATAGTTGGAGGACATTATGCTAGAAAAGGTACTTCACAGAAGGTATTTCACACAAGATTATGGTGGCCAATAGTCCATAGAGATGACAAGGAATATTTCCATACATGTGATGTTTGTCAGAGGGTTGGTAAACCCAATAGAAGGGATGAGATGCCCCTAAAACCACAAGTAACATTACATGTATTTGAAAAATGAGAAATATTCTTTGTTGGACCAATAAATCCACCAACAAAAAGGTCAGTAGCTAGATATATCATCACTGCGATAGAATATTTAACAATATGGGAAGAAGCAACACCAGTCAAAGACTACAGCGCAGAGACGTCACACTTCTTGTTTGATAAAGTGATCACCATATTTGGATGTCCAAGAATTTTGATGAGTGACCAAAGTACTCACTTGATCAATAGCACTATCAGGGATATGACTGAGGAGTTTGAATTCTATCACCAAAAGATTACACCATACCATCCTCAGGAAAATGGAATAGTAGAAACTTTCAATAAGATCTTGGAGAATGTTATGAAAAATATATTCAATGACAACAAGGATGATTGGGACTTGACAATACCAATAGTATTATGGGAATACAGGACTACATGTAATAATTTGATAGGACAAACACCATTCATATTGGTGTATGGGCAAGAAGCAATAGTACCATTAGAATTTCTAGTACCCAGTCTGCGTGTAGCAGAAATTACCAACATAACAAAAAGAGGTGCAGTAAAGGAGAGGTTAAATCAACTAATGGAAATGGAAGAGGATAGGATTCTGGAAGGATCTCACCAAGAGGTACAAAAATCAAGAGACAAATCCTAGCATGACAGACATATCAAGAGGAAGAGCTTCAAGGAAGGAGACCTAGTCTTTCTCTATGACATTAAATATTTTCAACATCTTGGAAAATTTAGAATGCATTGGCTCGGACCCTATGAAGTAAAGACTGTCATAGATGGAGGATCTGTATAGCTAAAGGATATGGCAGGAGAAGAACTCAAAGGAATGATCAATGGGAGTCGAATGAAACTGTACAGGGACAATCAACCTCCTAGCACTTAAAAGTTACAGTGTAGTAAGAAATCATGTACATAGTTTACTATAGTAGAAGCTAGGACAAAAAAATGAAAAAAATAAATAAAAAGGAGAAAAAGAAGGAAAAATAAATAGAAAAATAGAAAAGAAAGAAAATACAAAAACACTGGAAAAAGTCATGTGCAGTAATTACCGCAACAAAAATCAGAAGACAACATGCAATAAAAATTGAGGTCAGCGCAAATGCACGCAAAAAGTGAAAAATAAACACGGTCGGGTCTATGAAAGGCAGAAAACATAAATTTATTCAACACTTAGCAAATTTGGATCTCAGAGCGAGAAAAAGAATACGTGCCCTAGTTATCAGTTTACGAAAGAGAAAGTCAGGTTGTGAATGTTAGAAAGGATGACTCCACCAAAGTGTTGTGCTGCTTATATGTTTAGTATAATGCACTCATTAATTATCAATCTGGGATTCGTAATCAATAGAGTTACAAGACACCAGTAAGAAAGGTAATTTCTAATGTCACGAGTATAGAATTAAACTAGATTATGCATGCTAGAAACAAATCAAAATAGAAAACTGCAATGCACCTTGGTTGTCTTTCACAGAGAGGTTGTTCGCTCCATTATGGCACATGCAAGTATGAGATGGAGTTTCTTTGACAGATCAACTCTACTATCTGACCCAAAAAACTAACTATGCAATCCACACTTCTGAAAGGGAAATCACACATCAATCATCAAGACATAGCATGGGTAGTTCAATAGTCAATATACTGAGTATGTTGTGGTTCACAATGTGTTGTTGTGGACTTCACTACCTCTCCTTCAAATATGTCTGAACACTACTACCAACATTCACGTCTAAAAACCAAATTCATTAAAACAGAGTATATGCAAAAATAGAGCAAGTAAAGATCTCTAAACAATTATATAATGGAAATCCTAGTTTAAGATGTACAACTATCATCTAACAGAGTTAAAGCTTCAACTGATTTAATGTTTACACTACTAAAAACAAATGCTAATGCTAATCTACGAAGATGCTGACCTTTGTTGGGCGGTGGACCCTTGCCGCTTCAACAGGTCAGCTATTGAAGTCTACAAGAGGCTTTTCTTCAACACACACATTACTCTCACTCACATTTCAAAACATAAAATCAAAACCTTCATTAACAACTCAACTCATACTTAATCATAGATAATCAAAATATGGAGATAAATGACATTCTATTAATCTTCACTCAGAATATGTTATGTACTATCACACGCTACTTCACATATTGGTAATATGCTAACTCTCCTACACTTCCACCATCCTTGCCACGACTATTTAATAGTCTTAATCGTGAAACACAAGGAGGTGAAGTGATTTGCAAATCAATAAATTCAATCATTCGGTTACATATTTAGCTTCATCCTCATGACACAAAGTGCATGAGGACGAGGCAATCAACAAACTATTCTTACCATAGCCTTGCTAAAGAAAATAGACATCCACCAATTGGCTTAGGCGATATCTGGATCTTAACTTCGTAACAGGTAGATGGTACCAGATCATGATAGTGCGCAAAAGGTGGTACCGGATCATGACAGTGTGTGGCTATTGGTATCGGGTCACAACAAATGAGATTTTAGTACCGGATGCATTTGGTACCGGATTCAGACAGTGGCAGTCTTGGTGCGCAGGTACCAGATAGCTGAGCTGGTACAGGAACGCTAGATATCTAGAGGTCAAAGATTTATATATAACAAATTGAAGCATTAGTACATGAAATATTTAATTCCTTAACTCTATAAACCACAAAATGCATGAATTAACCATACTTTACCTTATGACCTTATCATTGGCTAATGGTAGGGTTCTTGTCATTCACCCAAGCTCTAGGTAGGCCAAAAATATATAGATAAGGAGTATAATAGGGTAATGGGGATGTCAATTTCAGGTCTCAACACCAATTTTGGTGCAGTAGGACAATTTTTCCGTACTACTCAGTAGGGCCAAAGGCGCAAGGAGATAATGCAACAGTTGGAGAATGTGGTCGAGCTAGAGGATGTTACCACCTCAGACCCAAAATATATTAGACCGACGTAGGTCGAGGAAGATATTCCTACAACACATCAAGGAGAAATAAGGCATAGATATAGGGCTTAGAACGTAATTTCAAACCCTAACCTTGAGATGCCCGCAAAGCCCGATGAAACAATGGAACCGTGATAGTCCCAGGAGCATGAAGAGGTGTTGGTGGAGGAAATCAACAACCGATCATATTTTTTAGGAGAATAAGAGGGCGCATAAGCAACAGAGGCAGGGACATCTGTAGAGGGTCAAAAAATAAAAACACCAGAATCCATGGTGATTACCCTCCCTTTTCTACCAGACATAGTAACCACTATTGATGACATGCTGGGAAAGCTACCTAAGTTGAGGTACACTCACCACGATGTGCGTGACGTGGACCAGTTTCTAGAGTTGGTCTAGGAGAACTACTTGCTAAAAATGGTGGAAATTGGACCCTTAGGTTGACCCATACTAGACCGAGTGCAGAGGATCACGGGGCTCTATAATTATGGCATTATGAATATGTTAGACATACCACATTTTGGGCGCGACAAGAATTTCAGACTTTTCATTAAGCAGTTAGTTTCCCACGTCCATGGAGGCATCTTATGGATGGATAAACCGATAAATATCGATGTGGAATTGATTTCCAATATCAAAGGAATGCTCATAGTTAACACGCAGTTCGAAGAGTACTTAGGGAACAAACTGCGTGAGAAAGAACTAGCAGAACAAGTTAAAGCACAGTTCGACAGTACTTGGGGAAACAAATACATTTTCATCAAATACATTAGTGACAATGTGACAAGGTTCACCAACAAACTGATGGTGTGTAAATTGTTGAGGAAATTTCGTAGAGAGGAAGCATCAACAAGTGTGACTGCAACGATAATGTAGTGTGCGAAGGGAGTTATGTTCAACTGGACTCCCTACCTGCTGAATCAATTATTAATTGATTGTTACAACACACAATACAATGGAATCAAGTTCCATTAATCATGGTTGATAAAGTTGATAGCCTTGGCAGGGTGGCAGGATCCCAATTTCTTGGCATTTTTGGATAGGATGGACAAGTGTTATGCAACCAGGTACGAGTCCCTCTGGCAAGCAAAGGACAATAAGATGTAACGGGAAAATAAAACTATGTTTTCTAGGCTACTAGAAGAAATCCAACAATTCAAAATGAATGTGTGGTGCATACCTATGGAGGTAGTGTAGGAGACAGAGGGAATAGCCAAATTCAAGGCATCCCAATATCATGTATGGATATAAGTCGTAAGGGATCCCAAGAAGGTGTGGTTGAAGATGTAGTATTGCATCACGTGGGAGGAAGTGGAATGGATTATCAAATATTGTATTGCACAGTGGAAGTCACCATTAGAAAATCTAGCCACGAGGGCAGGCACAATGCAATCCCACAAGCCCAAATATACGACCGAAGCAAGCTCGTCAGCCTGAATAGGTAGCTTGGCTAAAAATACCAGGACAACCACAGCGTGAACCCAACCAAGTGGGATCATCGTAGTACCAAAACAACTGAGGAGAACACCCACAGTCATAAGGACATGAAGATGACTACATACTAGGAAAAAGGAGATAACACAGGCCACAAAAGAAACAGGTCAAGGAAGAAAAAGTGGGGCACAACCCTCACGGACAGAGGGTTTCTCCGACACAAGGAAACTATGTGCATAAGAAGAGAAAGTATGAGACAGAGGACCCATACATCACCCTCACATGGGATGATGCAAAGCTCATCGCGGACAAGGTCCAAGACAGGAGTGAAGAAGTGGTCAGAGTTGCAGAAGCGCAGAGGGAGGAAATTATGGCCAAGCTCCTAGAGGTTCATGAAAACATACAAAAACTATGGAGTCAGGAAGAATCATAGGCCACCGCACAACAACAACATAAGAGATAGAGGCCACCTACGCAAAAAGAAGGCGAAGAGACTGTTGTTATCCACAATTTTGGTCATCAAGATGATATCATGATAATGTCATGATGATGGAAAATCAAGCTCTTCACTAAAGACATTTTCCAGAGAAAAGTAACACTTGTCTTCTTCCAGAAATCACATTTTAAAGAGAGTTCGCAGGCTGCCTATATACTTGCCTGCGATAATGCCTTATTCTCGTAGGCTGAATTAAGCTGAAGTGCGAGAAGTTCGCATTGTACCTCATTGTAGGGTGCGAACATGTTCTTAATGAAGGAAATCTCGAACCTTCTAGAAGGGAATCTTCTAGAAGGATGAGTTGGCTTCGAATGGTTGTTCAAGTACTGGCATTCCAGATATCTTGGGATCATTTTCTATCCAAGTAACTAATCTATATTCTCCTATATATTGAGGATATTGCTCATGGAAAAGGTTAGAAGCAAACTAGCAAGAGATTGATTGGAGAATTAGTGCAAGACTGTATGGAGGACTGATGCTACAACAGCTAGAGACAACAACAAGGTCATCACAAGTGGTTGATTCTCTTCATGCATGAGCAAGTGTGTGTGTCAGAGCTAGGATCCATCGAAAGGAGACCTATGACATCAAGGCTCAGGTTGTAAGTTTCACTTTAAATTAATTCAATACAGTAATATGTCCCTTTCCCATAAATATGATGTCACTTTATTACATAACTCCTTGATCATATGTATAGACTAGTTATTGAATATATTAATCTGTCTTTACTTCGATTGGTTTGTACTGTTGTGATCTGGATGGTGCAAGAGCGTCGGAGAAAATCTTGGAACAACAGAGACATAAGGAAAGCGTTCACAAGGTATGCCTATAATCCTTACCTCTTAGTTCATTCAATAGGCTAGATCTAGGGAAAGTGTATTATTCTATCATGATTTGTTCTAGATCAAGTTGGATCTAGGGAGATCGGTTCGTGTCCGCACTTACGGATTTATCCTGAAACAAAATTGGCAACTCCACTGGGGATCTATCCCTTTTCTTTATGGTTTTTGAATTTTCTGTGGCCATTTGCTCTGTTTGCATTTTTCTCTTGATTTGTCAGTCTCTGAGTCCTCAGGATACCCTGACAGACCTTCTGGGTCTATAAGCCAGTTTGAATTTTGCTTGCTTTTTCAAAATTTTCATTATCTTCAGGGATTCTCGCATTGTGTCCATTGATAGCCTGTGAGAACCAGGAAAGTTCGCACTCTGCATATATATTCCAGTGCGAACTGTTCGCACCTTGCATCACGGTAGCCTGCGAGAATACTATCTTCTCGCACTGTGTCCACTACTGGCCTGCGAACAGATTTTTTGAAATTTTTGAAATCAAGTTTTGACTTTTTCAATTTCTCAGAATAGTTGATTTGTGTCTTTTTGGCTTATTGGGTCATTGACTTATACACCTCTTGCTGTAGTTTGCTTGCTGGAATAGATTTAGGGTTTTTAGGTCTTTCTTGCCCTTGATAGCTTGATTTTCTCTTCTCAACTCTGTTTGGCATTTTCTTTCTCTTTAACTTCTGGAGTTGGATGTGTCTGAGTGGCTGAGAACCAGTGATTGGAAGAGAGTCAAGTGTTTGGTGTTTTCTCATTTTCTTGGTGGTTCGAAAGAACGTTTTTCATTTGCATTGAGGAACTCCTTGGTTTGGTTTTTGTTTTTACTTTCATTGAAAGAATTGGTTGGATTGGGTTGTTATTGTTTGATCCTGTATGATTTGATTTTATTTTCTCATTAATTAGAGTTCTTCTTGGAAAGTGAACCACAAGTTTTCTTTCAAGTTTTGTTTTTGTCTTTTCAAAAACATTGAAAATCAAGTTTTAGAGTTTATTGAAGTTTTGAAAAAGACATATAGAAATAGCTCATTGATAAATGGTTGTTTGCATTGACATATGAACGAAAATTGAGCATTGCATTTGCATTGTAGTATTGAGTTTGATTCGGAAACTTTTCTCTCTCTCCCCATAATAGGATTCATGGAATGAAAAAGATTATATTTCATCATTATCCTTGCATTATTTGGGTCGGAGTCATACATCACGAGTTTCACTTCCGTTACCTTTGAGTAAACAACAGCCTTTAAAAATATTGCGTAATATTAAAATTGATCTAGTAACTCTTTGCTAGGGCTCTTTTACACCAACATTTAGCTAGGCTAGTGCTTTGGAGTAGGAAGAGAGACACACTCTCCAAATGCTCAAAAACACACAATAGCATCTTGAGTTAGGGAGTGTAAAATTCCATTGGCAGCATATTGTCCTGGGAAGCCCTTCTAACACAAGGGTCAAGCATTAGGTCGCATTGGTGTTGGCAGAGTTACTAACCCTTCTTTGTTGACATCGGTGTAGAGATTGTACGTATTACGGGGATCACTCCGAGGTATACCCACAATTATGAGTGGAAGCCTTTGAGTTGGTTTCGGGCTTGATACCCTGCCCTTGCGTGTGGATCAGACTGACGACTGTTCCCCCAGGCTGTACTGTTGTTTGTGGTGAACTTAGTGGCTTATCTCTCTAGGTTCTTACCCAAGGTGACTGTGGAGGGGAAAGTCTTCACGGTACCTGGAATCGACGTTGATCGAACTCACTCGGGCTCCTTGGAGGGTATACCCACGATTATGTGTGGGAGCTTGCACCAAGGTGTAAGTCTGTTAAGAAGGTCGTCAACATAACTTTTCCACCTTAGCCCCGCCCCTTCTCGTCTCGTTGTTGCAACGTTGGATTTCATCACCAACTAGTGGCTTCGATATTAGAAGGTATTGTTTGCTTGGTGATTGCTTCTAGATTTTGTTTACTAGGGTGTGCTGTTTGTTTCTCGAAGTTGACCATAGGATTTCTGTTGGGGAGTTGGTTACTTGTTTACAATTGCTCCCCCATGACGTTCACGTAAGATGCAAGGTTTGTCCCCGGAACATCCGGAAGCTTCACAACCTTTGCACACAGCAACACCTGAGGGTACCCCTGAGGACTCTCCTCGTCCGGGTGAAATCCCCCTGGTTACTCTACCACACGTGGATGTAAGTGACGTCCCAGAAGTTTTTACACCACCTCCACAAGTAGAACCCACTGATCCTCTTGCGGAATTTAAAATTACCAATACTATAGAGGACTATCGCATTTTTCGTGGTGAACGACCTGTTGGACGATTAAATCCTTCTGAAGAAATTGTTGTTACATCCTCTGAATCAACTGCTGGGCCTTCTCACGATGTAGTAGGCCAAGATCCTTTTTGGTCGGGTGATTTCCGACGAGTCTTGTTTGGTACTGACTCAACCCCTGTCTACAAAATCAACCCTCCGGTGTCTCCTGAACCAGAGACTACCACTTATCGTTTTGTTCTTCCTCCCGATATGTCGCAAATACCACGAGTGTCCAAACCGAGATTCCTGCAACTACTCTTGCCCCTATCAATACCCAGCGAACTCCTGAGGTTAACCCGAATTTACCTCCTGGTTACCATGCGCTGAATCCTTTGTTGAATGTTTCCCATCCAACACCTCCACAAACTCCAGCTGGTTCTCTAGGTGGTCCTCAGCTTCCTGGGCATCCTATTCCCGGTTTCATCCCGACACTCCCTCAGTTTCCTACTGGCAATCCTAATACTAGTAACACTATCCCGAATGTTACACCAAACTTGCACATTCCTATTGGTGGACAGGGTAGTACGATTCCTTTTCCTTTTCCAGGACATAACACAGTTACCACACAACCTACGGTTGGTACACAACTCCCGGGGGGTACTATACCTAATGTAGGGGGACCAACCTCTCCTTTTGGACAAAGCATACCTCCTGAGTTGGCTCAGTATTGGCAACAACTTTTACGAAACATACCTCTTGCTGGGGGGAAAGCGATAGTCCCTCCTGTAGGCCAACCATATCCAGGTGTGACTAATCCTATTTGGGGTTCGGGTCAAACTTCCCAACCTCAGGTCCCTGCTCAAACTCAAGGTTCTAATCCTTAGGGATACTACCCTATCCAGCCACCACCAAACCAACCCGGAGCTTCCCTCTACGGATAGTATGCTTATGCTCCTACTGGTCTGCCAATGGGGATTCCACCCCAAAGTCATCAGTATCTGCAAGTAAACCGACAATTTCCTTTTCTTGCTACTTTGGATTTTCCAGATTTGTCTAGGATCCTAAATGATCCTATTCGTCACTCTCCCCAATGGCCTGCTATCCCTGCTAAACTTCCATCGGACATTCCGAAATTCGATGGCAAGCCAGGAGAGGACCCAAATAATCATGTCATGACTTTTCATTTATGGTGTTCATCCAACTCTCTGATGGATGACTCCATTCGCCTACGTCTTTTTCAAAGAACTCTTACTGGTTCCGCTGCGAAGTGGTACATTGAATTGCCACGAGGTTTCTTCTCTGATTTTAATACCCTGGCTATGGATTTTCTTACACATTACCAGTTACCGATCCGTTATGATATCGGGACTGAGATTCTAACTTCTTTTAAACAATATAAAGGCACTCATATCTCGGATCATATACATGAGTGGAGACGACGACGACGTCTCATCAAACTTGAGCTCCCTGATCAGCTACTGGCAGAATGGTTCACGAAATCCTTCGTGAACGATATTGGTAAGGAAATCACCATGGGTGGCATTGTTACGGAGGAGTAGGCTATAAGTCATGCCCAATATCTTGATCTCGTTTATTCGCAAACGGAAACATTGTACGATTTTCTACCTGACCTACCCCGTCCTGGTACTTCCAGTGCTTCAACTACTCCAGCTGCCTCGCATGCAGCTGATGGTGTGATTGGTACTACTCATACCCACTCACATTTCATTTCGACTACAAACCCTAAATCCAATTCTTCTAATGTCCAAAGTGCCCCGTCTCCTACTCCTCCCACTGGTAAAACCTCAGAAGTGAACGCTGTTCAATCTACACCAACCGGTAAAAATAAATCAAAGAAAGGGAGAGGCAAGAATAAGGGGGGTAAGAATAATAATCCTAACGAACAAACTACAAATTCTCTTGTTGAAGAGCGGGATAAGCACAAACCATGGTACCCTTGCCTTATCTGCGGTGACGATCACTATACAAAGGATTGTCCTCGACGTGCCGAAGTTTCTAAGTTCCTTCAAGGAACACCAAAACCACCGACACCGGTTGTCTTGTCTCAACCCTTCCTGTCTCAACAACAGGCCTTGTTGGTCATCCATGACCAACCCTCTGCCTCTACCACATCATATGTTTTGATGTGCACCGGTGATTCTAAGAACAATGACGTTTCCATCGCAACTAGAACCAAATATTATTCTCCTTCTAAAGAGAAGGTTGACGATTTACCTCCTGATTTGGTACAACTCTCTCCGCCAAATCCACCTACGAACGGTCCTCTTCATATCGAAAGACCAAGCCTTGATACAGTCCTATGACCCCCAAAAGGTGTTGTTAAGAAATCGGCATTCAATCCTCATGCTCGTGCAGCCCAGAACTACAACATTGTAGAAGATCTGGCCCAAGCACCTTCGGCGATGTCTGCCCTTGAAGTCCTTCAGTCTTGTCCTGCGCAACGAAGGGCTCTGTTGAAAGCCATAGGTGGAATTGATCCTACTGATACGAACTTGATAGTGTTTGACTTGGAAGACCATGTTTCAAGGTTACCCCCACATCTTGCTTTTCATATACAATTAATTGTCTCCGAAAAGAACATTTTCCAAACTGTTGTTGATGAGGGTGCCTCTACGTGTGTAATGTCTTTGACTTGTTGGAAAGCCATTGGCTCTCCTCCGTTAACAGAATCACAAAATACTTTGAAATCCTTCAATGGCTCGGGTTTTAAGCCTTACGGTGTCCTTCCCTCTTTGCCAGTTACTCTCGAAGGTAAGACTGTCCAAGTTGAGGTGGAAGTTTTCGATGCTCCCTTAGATTACAATCTTCTTCTTGGCCATAGCTGGGTAGATTCTATGTGTGTTGTTGTGTCAACACTGTTCCATGTACTCCGTTTTCCTCACCAAGGAAAGATAGTTACAGTTGATCAACTTGCCTTCTTTAATTCCGATACTCGCACTGGAAATGTGCCATTTATAGCTAAAACCCCACCGGGATACGAGAATGTTGGAGTCAGTCTTTTAAAAGACTCTTCGCTTATGGGTACTTTTCCCATACCACCACCACCCGATATTCTACGCCCGTCAGTTGCTTCGATTAATATGATCTATGTTGTTCCTTATGAACTTCCAGTGTCTTTTGACCCGTGGATAGTCCCTGATCCTGGAGATCATGTTCGTTTCGACGACGTCATGATGTTAAGTCCGGTTGAGTCCGCTTACCAAGCTATTCAATCGGAAACCCTTACTACTTCTTCTTTTGATGAGTTGTCTCCTGATCCTTTCCGTGTCATCTTTCCCACTGACGAGATGATAATGTCCATCATGGAAGACACCCCTTGGGATGATGGGCATCATCGTTCCATATTGTTTCTGGAACAACAGACTCTTGAGAATTATCAACGGATTTCGACTCCGTCAACTGTTGTTGTTATTTCCATGGTTCCCCAATCTACACGTGATGTGTTTGCGGAAGGGAATATCAGTAACATTTTTCCCACGATACCCATAAATATTTCAGTGAAACCTGGAATAGTAAAAAATGTTCATATTGGAGCTTCGTGTTCTCCAGAGGAGATTGTCACTTATACTGCTCTGTTTAAGGAATTTCGTGATATTTTTGCCTGGAGTTACGAAGAGATGCCAGGTATCGACCCATCTATCGTTGTGCATGAGATAAAAACGTACCCTGGAGTTAAACCAGTACGACAACGCCTCCGCCCTGTCCATCCACATAAAGTCCCAGCCATCAAACTCGAAGTTGAAAAACTTCTCAAAGCCGGTTTTATTTATCCCGTGGCTCTGACAGAATGGGTTTCCAACCCAGTACCGATTGATAAGAAAGGTGGTAGTATATGCGTTTGTGTTGATTATCGGGATATCAACAAATCTTGTCCAAAGGACAATTTTCCAACCCCTTTCGTTGACCAGATCGTCGATGACTGTGCCGGTCGTGAAATCTTTTCTCTGATGGATGGATTTTCCGGCTATAATCAAATAAATATCGCTCCTGAGAACTAGCATAAAACGGATTTTATTTTTCCTTGGGGTACTTTCGCCTATAGAAAACTTCCCTTCGGTCTGAAGAACGCAGGTGCTACGTTTCAGCGTGCTATGTCTTATGCGTTTCACGATATGAAGCATATCGTTCAACCTTATTTGGATGATTTGCCAGCTCATTCTTTATGCCGAGTCGATCACCCTAATCATCTCCGAGCAATTTTTGTTCGTTGTCGGTTCTATCGCATTCGTCTAAACCCTCATAAATTTATTTTTTGCGTAGAGTCCAGCTGTCTTCTCGGGTTCATTGTTTCACATCAGGGGATCTGGGTAGATCCTATTAAGGTTGAGGCGATTCTCAATCTTCCTCCTCCTTCTTCACTGTGCCAGTTACAAAGTTTGCAAGGGAAAGCAAACTTTCTTCGTCATTTCATCCTGAACTACGCCGAGATTACCCGAGGTTTCACCCGTCTTTTAAAGAAAGATTCAGAGTTTGTCTGGGATAAGGTTGCTAACAACGCTTTTGAAGCTTTAAAATTGTCCCTCACGAGAGCTCCTCTTCTTTTTCCTCCGGATTATAGTCGAGATTACTTTCTTTATCTAGCTGCGTCCGAGTACACTATCGGTATGGTTCTTGTTCAAGAGGATGATAACCATGATGAGCATGTTATCTATTACTTGAGTAGAAGTTTATCACCCATGGAAAATAAGTACCAACATGTTGAGAAACTGGCTTTGGCTGCTGTTCAAGCGGTTCAACGTTTTTGTCATTATATTCTCTCCAGGAAGACTACCGTGATTTCACACTGTAACCCCATGCAACATATATTGACACGTCAATTGCTGGGGGGCAAGTACTCCAAGTGGATTTTTATTCTCCAGGAGTTCGATTTGGAATTCGATCGCGCCACGTCGAAGAAATCCCTAGTTTTCACTGAGTTAAATTGTGATTTTCCCCACACTGCCACGGAAAACGTAGCAGTCGATTCGTTACCTGACGAGTCACTTTTCCTTATAAGTACCGACGATATTTGGTACGGAGATATCATTATATATCTCCTAACTCAAACTTTTCGGCCTGCTTTGTCCAGTAATGAACGACGTCGTGTCCGTTATCAAGCCCGTCATTATATTATCCTCGGCGATACTCTTTACTGTCGAGGCATTGACTCTGTCTTTCGGCATTGTTTGACTTTTGAAGAAGCTGAGAAAGCTTTGAATGACTGTCATTTAGGAGCATGTGGTGGTCATATGTCTGGGTATGCTACTGCCCAGAAGATCTTGCGCGCAGGTTACTTTTGGCCTTCCCTATTCACTGACTGCATTACTGCTGTTCAGAAGTGTCATGCCTACCAGACCTACAATCAGAAGATTCGGTCGCATCCTGCTCCCCTTCATCCTGTAGTCTCAGTCGGTCCTTTTGCTAAATGGGGCATTGATTTCATGACATGTCACCCTCACTCGGCCGGGGGGCATGGTTATATTATTGTAGCTATTGATTATTTTACTAAGTGGGTCGAGGCGATGCCGACATTCGACAATACTGGGAAGACTGCAGCCTTATTCCTTTTCAACCATGTCATCCCTCGTTTTGGTGTTCCTCAGGCTATCGTTACCGATCACGGTAGTCATTTTAGAAATTATATGATGTCTGAACTTACAGAGAAGTTGGGCCTTCGTCATGATAGCTCAACACCTTATTATCCACAGGCTAATGGCCAGGTCGAAGCCATCAATAAATTTCTCATAACTATGATTCGACGGATGATAGGAATACATAAGACTAGCTGGCACACGATGTTGTTTTTGGCATTGTGGGCGTATCGAACATCTGTTAAGTCTGCTACGGGATTCACGCCTTTTCGATTAGTTTATGGCATGGAATCCATTCTGCCAATAGAATGTGAAATACCATCTTTGAAGCTAGCTGTAGAGATTTTACCTAATACTTATGCCGAAGAGGAACGTCTGTTGTATCTAATGCGATTAGACGAGACTCGTCGTGACGCTACTTTTGTAATAGAAGCCCAGAAGAAACACGTTAAGGCACAGTATGACAAGCATGTCAAACCTCGTGTTTTCTCTGAAGGCGATCTTGTTCTTTTGTATGAACAAGATAAAGATGTCTTAGGAGCTGGGAAATTCGAGCCAATGTGGCGTGGGCCTTACATTGTTAGCAAAGTTTTGGAAAAAGGAGCGTATGAGCTAGTTGATTATGATGGTGTACCTTTGAGTGAACCCAGGAATGGGTTGTACTTGAAGAAGTACTATGCATGAGTTATTTGTGCATAAGTTCTTGTATTTTATGTATCATATTGCGTGTGTGTGCTACTTTAGTATTTCTTTTGACGTTATCTGGTCTCTGCCCTTACGTGACGTTGTGTTTGATTGCCAGATGTCGGAGTATTCTCTACCTTATATTGGCTTCACCGACGGTGCTAGCCGTAGTACTCGGAACTTAGCTTCGACTGCATGGGCTATCTATGCCCCAACAAATGAGCTTATATCTTTACAAGGTGTATGTCTCGGTAGAGAAACCAACAACATCGCAGAGTATAGCGTCGTTATTGAGTTATTGGTTGATGATATCTCTCTCAGGATTCGTCACTTGGTTGTGCGACTTGACTCGCAGCTAGTAGTACTACAGCTAAGTAATGTCTACTCTATTCGAAGTCCTACTTTATTAAGGGTATATTTGCGAATTCACCTCTTGGAATGGCATTTTGATTACATTGAATATCAACACATTCCTAGATGTCTTAATACATTAACAGATGCTTTAGCTAATTATGTATTGGACAGGCATTTAAATCACTTATAAATCAAACACATTAAATTGTACACAAATGTAAAGTATGCCGGTAGAAACCGTGTATATATATAACGATCAAAGTGCTTTTTACAAAATGGTTGTCCGAAGACCAAAATATCAAAAATTGAAGCTCCTAGCTTCTACAAAGTGACATCACTAATGATGTTCATGATAGCACACTAATGTCCTAGCAACTCTGTGGAGCAAGCGACCCATAGAGGTAGAGACTCCCACAGTGTGACGTTGATCGCGTCGTGGGATCTCCTCCAGAGGCATATCTGGAACATCGGCCATCAGACCCTCTAAGTTCTACTCCACTGTCAGATAGTCCTCGGCATACAGGGGAACTGCAATTGCTGCCTCTCCTCGACGCTGGACAAGAGAACTACCAGCAGGTATATATGCCCCAACGTAAGTGTTATCAATAAAAATTTGGTGTTAGTCTTTGGATAAATCTATAAAACAAAAAACATTTAAATATGTTAAAAATACAAAAACATTTTAAAAATTAAAATTGGTGTACTTCTTACCAATGTCCCCCCACTGTGCGTCTTCAGGAAGTGCAAGGTCAGGATAACCGCAGAAATCCAAGCCAGCGTATGCATAATCTTCTAATATCAACACTTGGCCTTGAAGCCAGTCAAAGAAGAGATCGTCATACCTGACGATCGGTCCTGCCACATGTCTATCCATGAGTTGACACCATCGTAACATCCGTGGATCCCTGGGACCCGGAAAGTGCCACTCAGCCTGAAGTCTAAACACTAGGACCCTCTCACAGAAGAAGGACACCAGCAATGATCCATAACCAAACTGTTTTAGATCTCCACGCCTGCATTTGGTCAGTTTTTTTTTGAGACTGCGTAAAACTGCGTCAACCCAGTTAAAGACCCGGGGCTCAGTACACTCAATGGCATACTGAAAATAGCTCTACAGAGCCATATGTGGGGCAACACTTCCTGCCATCCGAGCGATAGTGAAGAGAATGGAATGGAGAGTTATATCATTCACTCCCCAAATGGCCACTTTCCCTTTTTGTCGTTCAGCCTCAGGCACGCAGTACTCCCGGCAATACTCACTCATTTTTAAACCACCCCTTCGGCTACCAGTCAAACTGACATAGGACCCTCACCTAGATAGCCCAGTCAAGAAATAGATGTCCTCAATGTCGATAGTCAATGTGTGAGCTCCGACATTAAAAACCTGCTGATCCGGATCCCACATCCGGACTAAGTGTTCTAGCAATCGAACTTGGGCTCTCATGCCCGGTATGCGGAAATACTTCAAGAGACCTCAATCTCTTAGAGCAACAATAGTCGGAGGGTGATTTTCGGTGTTCGCATTATCATCCTCATGTTCCCATTCTATCCATTCGAGCACCATTATGATGGTTATAAACCTGCATGGGGAACATATGAAGATGGTTAATAATCTTAAACATGGGAAAAATTCATTCTTTTAGCTAAACGTTGCATCAAATTTTGAACTTTGCGTTGTTCGTAGGTGGCCTATGGCACACAGTGCGAACTTCTCGCATGTTGCCTTAGGCTCACCTGCGAGAATGAGGCATTCTCGCAGGCCCCGTATGGGCAGCCTGCGAGAATCCCTCTACATGCATAGGGTTTCAAACAATTAACTCAAAACTTGAAATTTAACCAATGAAATCATGAATTTGAATTGAAAAGATAAAGCATGGAGAGCTTACCGAAACACCGTAGACGGCTCGAAGAATGATGGCCCGAAGCTCCCGAAAATCGACGATGAAGGTAGAAGGTAAAATGGAGGTTTTTTGCACTCAAATGGTAAAAGGGTAAAATAATATGGTAAAATGTATTGTGAATTTATTTTATTTACTTTTTACCATGATAAAAGTGGGTTTTTTTCATGTTTATGCATTATTTAACCCTAATTATTAATATGGAAGTGAGTAAAACGACTTGCAGGTACCCAATGCGGATGATTATGGACAAAACTTTTACGGTGTGGTGTGATTTTGTGTGTTTTCTATGGTTTTGACTTAAAACCTCAAGCTCCTTTTATCCATTCTTGCGCTTGTAAAAAATATAAGAACGTGATCGAGCATTGTTTTATCTCTTTTTCGGGCTCATTGTGGTTACACGAAAAAGGAACCCCCCGGGAGTTAACTTTAAGCTCTTTTCAGACTCTCTAAACATGAAAATATTGCCGAGCGATCTTGCTATTTTCATGCTCGTTAAAGTATTTTAAGTATGCGTCCTTAGAGCGATAGTTTAACCCTTTTTCGGTCTCGTTGGACTATTGTACGAAAAAGGCACTGAGAGAGTTCTCTTTTAAGTGTTTTTTCAAACTCTATAATCTTGAAAAACCTTCGAGTTTTCTATCTCTGGACTCGTTAAACAAACATTGACAGACCCATAATGGGACCGAACCACTCCTTCTTAGGGTTCATTAAAAATACTCCGAGGGACTCGTTCGAAGGATGAGCTTATATTAACAAGCATATGTGATCCTCTTCAAGCTTGCGTAAAAATAAAGAGGTACTTGCCAGAAATGGTGGGGGAAAATTTGGGAAAGGGATATGTTTCATCTTTTTGTTAATTGGCAGTAAGTGTCGCTCTTGAACATGACACCTCCTATTCATCACTTGAAGCCGGTTTGGGAAATCCATTTGTCTCTCATTCGATTTGATAACAAGGTCTTTCCATGTGTCGTATTTGAGTCAATGCTGTCAAATCATTGGTCGTGTCATTCATATGTTCAAGAGCAGTCCGTCTGAAACCTCTATTTGAGTTGGCCATCTGCAGTTGCCCATTCATTCCGTGTCGACCTTCCCTGTGTCAAAAGTCCAATTGCCACATACTCTTTTTCACTTTCAAACTCTGTTACTCATTTTGTGTCACTGATGGGGGATACATCAAGGCCCTCCTGTGACGAGTCTTGTTCCGTCGACTTCAACACATTATCCGGAATCAAGGCTTAGAAATTTTTCAGTACCTTGGAGCTTGCATGCCTCAATGGCAAGTTCCTCGCTTTCGACAGTGGGTTTACATCTTTGACCCCTGATCGAGAGATTCTGTCGGTTTTTTGACATCAACTCATTTATTCACAATCGATGGATTGTACTGTAGTACCTTGGGAGTCATTGATATCAATGGTGATTTCCCTCGCACTTGTTAATGGTTACATCAATGACCGGTAATCAAGTGGTTTCTACCATGTTCGACCTCGACACATGTAATGACATGGTTAGATTCGTACTTTGGGAAATGAGATTGAAGACCCTGGATTTTTTCTTTGTGATCCAGGTTGCGATGGAGTATATATATGATTTGCGACACATAGATCCACTGTGTATGTTTTGTGGCTATGTCGTATTGATTAAAAATTTATCGCACAGATCCACATTGTATTCAGGTGGCTGTGCTATATTATGACTGCATGGATCCACAGTGTATGATTGGTGGCCATGGCCTTTGTTTATGATGTCATCAGTCTGTGATCTGAGTATGGGAATGCCTACCTCGGGAATTGGGATACATGATATTCTGTTGATGCTTGGATGTTTGCAGGTCTCTGATTAGATGTGCTCTTGGTTCTTGACACACACATGCAGCTTACAAAGTCTATCGACTGTCACTGGTTCCACTCTCAGACTTTGGGGGGCATTCTGTTATCCACAATTTTGGTCATCAAGATGATGTCATGATAATGTCATGATGATGGAAAATCAAGCTCTTCACTAAAGACATTTTCCAGAGAAAATTTACACTTGTCTTCTTCCAGAAATCACATTTTAAAGAGAGTTCGCAGGCTGCCTATATACTTGCCTGCGAGAATTCCTTATTCTCGCAGGCTGAAGTGCGAGAAGTTCACATTGTACCTCATTGCAGGGTGCAAACATGTTCTTAATGAAGGAAAAAAGATAAAAATCTCGAACCTTCTAGAAGGGAATCTTCTAGAAGGATGAGTTGGCTTCGAATGGTTGTTCAAGTACTAGCATTCCAGATATCTTGGGATCATTTTCTATCCAAGTAACTAATCTATCTTCTCCTATATATTGAGGAGATTGCTCATGGAAAAGGTTAGAAGCAAACTAGCAAGAGATTGATTGGAGAATTAGTGCAAGACTATATGGAGGACTGATGCTACAGTAGCTAGAGACAACAGCAAGGTCATCACAAGTGGTTGATTCTCTTCATGCATGAGCAAGTGTGTGTGTCAGAGCTAGGAGCCATAAGGAGACCTATGACATCAAGGCTCAGGTTGTAAGTTTCACTTTCAATTAATTCAATATAGTAATATGTCCCTTTCCCATAAATATGATGTCACTTTATTACATAACTCCTTGATCATATGTATAGACTAGTTATTAAATATATTAATCTTCCTTTACTTCGATTGGTTTGTACTGTTGTGATCTGGATGGTGCAAGAGAGTTGGAGCAAAGCTTGGAACAACAGAGACATAAGGAAAGCGTTCACAAGGTATGCCCATAATCCTTACCTCTTAGTTCATTCAATAGGCTAGATCTAGGGAAAGTGTATTATTCTGTCATGATTTGTTCTAGATCCCGCTGGATCTAGGGAGATCGGTTCGTGTCCGCACTTACAGATTTATCCTGAAACAACTGTGTAGTTTGTCGTCCAGGGAAGGGAAACGTTCATGATAATGCATCAAATGATTAGGTTGGATCAGGAGACGATGCAAAAACCCCTGGAGGAGGTGCAACAAGTTGAGATGGTCATGGCACACATACATACAAAGGCCCTATATGGGCTACAAGCTAGTGTCATGCAAGAAGTGCAGTCTAAGGCCCGCGCAGATGCCACAAATTTAGAGGTTGGAAGAGATTTTGTAGAGATGCTCTAAATAACTTACGATTAGTTGAACATGGATAAGGAGGAAGAGAAAGAATGTGTAGAAATATTGGAGTAGGGATTGGAAACAACATACAACCACATCCCCAACAACATGCAAGAAGTAGAGAGAAGTGCAAAGGAGAAGATCAACGTCATTGCACAAACAATCGATCAGTATAGACATGAGATCGATGAACTAAAGGAGAGGCTTAACCCCACAAATCCTATGGAGGTTAGACAACAAAGGAAAGAAGAATCTACACTCCAAATGGTGGAGATGAAGAAACAAGTAAGCACAACAAAAGAATTGTTTGACAGAGCCATGCAACTCTGGACAATGCTAGAAGAGGATGAGAAGGTCCAACAGTGGGACTTGGAAGAAGAAAGACTCAACATAAACATACAAGACCTAGAAGAGAGGAATAAAACAATGGTCATCACAGAGTGCCTAAAGGGTACTCAATACATGAAGAAGCTACAATCAGATTTGAAAGCAGTGCATATGCAAAAGCAAGAAATATAAGCACAAGTAGAACCCCTTCAAGAGAAAGCAACGCAAATGATCACACAATTGGAGGAGGAAAATAAATACATGTTACAAGCATAGACAGAGTGTGAAACATTGATTCAAGAGGATATATTAGCGCAATCAGTGGAGGAACTCACACAAAAAGACGCACAGGTGAAGGCAAGAGGAAGGGAACTCGCAGACAAGTTCCACAACCTGACAGAGGTTGTTCAGGGAGCGTGCACTGCATAGGTGGCTCAGAACAAGCCACATGTCAGCGTTGGGGGCCTTTTGGGTAGAGGATTATTTTTATGTAAGGTATATTTTTGGAAGGTAAAACCCAATTTTGGAGAAGAACAACTGGCAAGAAAAGCAGCACGTGCAAGGGAAATCTGCATGCAAAAGAGGAAAGCATGCAAGGCACACAGGCAAGAAAACCTAACTAGGTTAGGGTTAGGGTTTTGGTAAGATATTGTAATGGATAATAAGCATATAAATTAGTATAAATAAGAACCTACGAAGTCTAGGTCGGGGTTCCAAGGTGGTTCTGAATTGTTAGAGGTTGTTGTGTTTTGGGACTATTGAGATTCCAAAATAGTATGATCCATTTTTATAAGTTGTCGCATTGTAGAGGAGTAAAATAGCCAGATATTGAGGGTTAGATCACAGGCTGAGGAGCATAGTGTGATCTAGTCTGCCTCATAGAGGTTGTGGAACCTTTTTCATGATTGTATGATCAAAATTGTAGTGCACGCGACACTATATTTTGCAGAAATGTAATAAAAGAGACTAAGAATCCATATCTTTGTGGACATAGCCCAGGAGGGGGTGAACCACAGTAAAACCTATGTTATGTGTGTTGTCTATTGCATATTTACCTTCTGTCAGTAATTAGATTATGAATGGATGAATTCATGATTCAGTTGGACTTTTTAGAATGCATGCATAGACTTAACAGATAAATGAATCTTAGAAATAATAAAGAGAATAATCATATCAAGGCCTGGTAAGATCAATTATAAACCCGGATCCCCTCTCTTTCCTATACCGCAAGCACTTGATCTTTGCAGTCACCCATAGAACTATCTCGGGTGAGACTGTGCAGTACATTCTTCTTGTTGTGTTGCCTTCTAGTTTACCAGGAGGGTCGATAGTTTTAGAGGGTTTTATTGGAAACTTGTTCAGATCTAAACCTGTTTCAACCCAATAAGTAGATAGAAATAGTAATAACCAACAAATTTCGTGATTGGATTTTCTATATTAAAAAAACCTTCGACGAATCATCAGGAATATCTTGCTAAACCCATAAATCCACGTACTTCTTGTACATTTGACAGTGTTGGCCATTACATAATAGCCTCTACTTTCGCTGGATTCATAGCGATACCTTCACCAGATATGATATGTCCCAAGTAATGAATCTTTGATTGGTAAAAAGAACATTTTGATAGCTTCTCATACAATTTTTGTCTCTTAGATACTTTAGGACCAATATCAAGTGTTCTTCATGTTCTTATTTCGTCCAAGAATAAATAAGTATGTCATCAATAAATACTTGAACAAACTTGTCTAGTTATTCATGGAACACCGCATTCATCAAACTCATGAATACCCCCAGGGCACTCATCAATCCGAATGGTAAAACAGTAAAGTCAAAGTGTTTGAATCTCATCTTAAACATGTTCTTAGGGATATCTTCTTCCTTCATCTATAATTGATGATATATCGATATCAAATCAATATTAGAAAACACCATCGCTCCCTTCATCTGGTCAAACAAATAATCTATTCTTGGCAACATATATTGGTTCTTGATCGTCTCTTTTTTAAATTGATGGTAGTCAATACAAAGTCTCCACGATCGATCCCTCTTTCTCACAAAAATAATTGGCACACCTCAAGGTGACATACTTGGACGTATAAGTCCCAAGTCCAACAATTCCTTCAATTGCATTTTCAACTCCTGCAATTCAGGCGTTGACATCCGATATGGCATTCTTGTTATTGGTTCAGTTCCAAGCTTCAAGTCTATTATAAACTCCAACTCTCTTTCGGGTGGTAAACCTGTTAACTGTTTTGGAAACATGTCGGCAAACTCTTATACTACATGAATTTTTTCTAATCCTTCTGCCTCACCCTTTTCATTCAGTGTTAATATTGCATATAGCTTTCATCCCTTGCGTAAACTCTTCTGAAGCTGTAGGGAAGAAATAAATCTCAAGGACAACCCTTGGTTCCTTCTTACAATCACTCTACTCTGTCCCAAATCATCTTTCAATATTAACTATTTCATCTTATAGTTAAGTACCGCATCATGTAATTCTAACCAATCCATACCAATCATTATGTTATAAGATCCTAAGATCGTGATATATAGTTCGACCTTTCTTACAAATTATCCCAATTTAATGCTACAGTCGGTAACCTTTCCTCCAACCTTATATTTGGCACCCAATGGAATTTCTATGTATCTGAACTCGTTCTGCTCGACTACCTTTACATTAAATCTATTTATCACTACACTAGAGATAAATCTCTCCATAGTACCTGGATCTATCACAATACTACAAGTTTGGTTGGTGATTTTACTTGACGTCTTGAGCATAGTGGACTAGTGCTCAGCCTAGCGGTTGTTCTCTGTTGCATGTATCCTGTGGGCATTTCCCAAGTCTCCAACTGTAGTGGTTTTTGATGATCTAGCCGCTTTGGCCTTTTCAATCAGATAGTATCACTGGTAATGTGCCTCTCCAATTGTCCAACATATGTTCTTTGGTCCAGTACTCGTGGTCCCCGAAGTAGAAGTTGTTTGCATAGAAGTATGTCAACCTGGTATGTTCTATTGAGCATTCCTAAAATGTTGTTGTAGTTGACGACATTGTTATTGTTGATGTTTTGATCCTCTATAAAAAGTCCTATGTTGAGGATTCTATCGTCGTAGTGTCATGAACATAGGTCCTCTAGGTATATATCGATACCCTGAAGTCTTTCTAGATGGTGTTTGATGTTGTTTCACTCTTGATGTCATCTATCGAGTTGGTATTGAAGTATTCCTTCCCTGACCCACACTATTCAACTCTAAATTCTCTACAAGGGGCTTTTGAACTGCATTGTGCAATGTCTGAGGCATTAGTATCCTCAACTTCGCAAGAATGTTGAAGTTAAGGCCGAACGCAAACTTATTGACCTTTAACTTCTTCGTGTTCATATGTGGAGGATACCTATGTAACTCCATGTATATGGCCTCATAATCTAGCACCATACGACCACCCTGTCATAAGGCATTGAACTCATTAAGCTGGAGCTCAATGGATTCCTCATAAAAGTACGTCTCCTGAAACCATTCCTCGAACAAATCCCATGACACGTCTTAGACGACCATGTTTAGTTGATGTAGGAGTGTCTTCCACCATAGAATAGAACTCCGCTTCAGTTGAAATACCTCCATGTGGAATTTCATGTTGGAGGTGTAATCACGAAGTGCGAAGCACATCGTCATATTCTCCAAACATGCCTTAGCGGATGAGATGTTTATGGCACCCATAAACTTGGGAAAATTCACCTTATCAAGTTCTCTATGCATACTACTACTATCATCTGGAGCATGTTTTGAACCTTCATTAAGTACAGATGCTCTGCCCTCATCTCGATCCAGTCGGTTAATCAATGCCTCTGACATCCTATGAAAGGATCTCATCATACCTACCACATCTCCCATAGAAACTTGCTCCTGCTCAATGATTTGTTCTTCTCCTTGGGGGTTAGACCCCTCTGGCGTGGATACTATCGGAGGCGTCACACCTCTTCCTCCAGCACCACATCGTCTACTTCCCCGACATCCTCTAACCATGATTACCTGCATGAACAATTTTCAAAATTTAATTAGTGATATATTTTAATCATTCAGTTAACACAGTGGAAGGTGTAATGGTCCAATGTCTCAGGGTTGAACCCACTTTGATACCATATGTAACAACCCCTCCATTACAAAATCAAATAAGTGAGTACAGTAGATGATTTTTTTTTCACCGATGTTAGGACAAGTGATATACGTCACAACATACATTAATAACTACACAATCACTTTGAATACCACATCATTATTATTCAAGATCAACCATATCACATAAATATAACATAAGGTAGCTACCCACCCAACCTATCATGCAAGGTTAGGACCTCCAAAACACATAATCAACGCTCAAGTCTACAATTCATCTGATTGATTTTGACCATTTAAGGTCTCGGGATTAGAGACTGTTCTGAAGAATAAGGATATATCTAGTTCCCTTAACCACAATCATACTCCGAAAATTCGTGACTAAATAAAAAACAATACCCTTTATAAATTATTTAAATACAAAGTATAATATACTACGATTTAACAATCATTAAAGAAAATTTCTCGTGTACTAAGAAATAATGTTTTAAAACTCTTATCAAGAAGCATAACAAGAATTTCCACTTAAAAGAATTTGAGTGTCCCAAAAATAGTTTCAACACCCATAAAACATACGACGAACAAGGGGGTTAATTGAATTTCAACTAATACAAAGAAATTGTAATGGTCTCAACACAGACTAGAAAATTTTATAGTGGATCAAATCTTAAAAATTAAAAACAACACATTTTGCAGCAACCAAAATATACAGTGATTAATAATTTAAAACACAGTGGTTGCGATTTGATTTGGCAGCGAATCAATAATTTTCTCATTACAGGAGCCGCAAATAGATTTGGCAGTGAATCAAATAATTTTCTAATGACAAGAGCTACAAATAGATTTGGAAACAATTCAATATTTTTAGTTACAGGAGCTACAAATAGATTTGGCAGCGATTCAATGTTTTTAATTACAGGAGCTGCAATTTAATTTGGCATCCATTCAATATTTTTCAATTACAGGAGCTACAATTTGATTTGGCAACGAATCAAATAAATTTCAAATGATAGGAGCTGCAATTTGATTAGGAAGCAATACAATATTTATCAATGACAGGAACTGCAAACTGATTTGGCAGCGATTAATTATATTCAAATGACAAGAGTTGCAAATTGATTTGGAAGTGATACAATATTTTTCAATGACAATATCTACAAACTGATTTGGCAGCAATTCAAGAATTCAAATGACAGGAGTTGCACACTGATTTGGAAGCGATACAATATTTTTCTGAATACTGAGCTATAATTTAAAATTATAGTGAGTACATAAATTCTAAAGTCCAAGCTTAAAAATGAAATTGCAGCGAACCGAAGAGATTCAATATAGATCACATCATGAATCTTCAACACAATGCCAAATTTAATTCAAAATTACAACTATTCAACATGGATTCTTAAAACATTCAAATCTAAAAATTTAGTCTTACTACATGGGCTTAAAATGGGTGATAAGACTTTGACTGTGCATCATTCTACTGCCAGGTATATATATACACAATGGAATAATAACCCTTACTAAATATACATCTCTTGTTGTTCGTGATTAATTATGGCATTCTAATTGAGACTATCATCATCGTCATCTTGGAATGACTTAATTGTTTCACATTTATTATCTCCTAATTTTTTTTGCACATAAGAATACCTTTATATGAATAATGACCATGATATTAATATTTTTGTGCCTAGATGTTGTTGTTTCTCACATTTGTTTAAAGACCATTGTTTCTTGTTGTCAGTTGCTTGTAAGCATTTTTTTTACATCATGTACATATGTTTAGCATTTTGATAGTCTCTACTTGTTTTTTAACAATTTGATAGGCTATGAATTTTTTTTTTGTATATATGTATGTTCTTCTTGTTTGAGTGCTATTTAAATGACATATAGATTCATATGTTCTAACAATGTATTTATAATTTGGTCTTAGGTTGGGTAACTAGGTAGAAATATCATGAATAATTTATCTTAATTAAGTTATTTTTTATTTAAATATCCTATAGAAGGGGAACATGGAATTGGAAATATTTTACACCAAGTGAAGCCCTACATGTAATTGGTGTGATATACAAAGCTATAGTGTCATTGGTGTGGGCAATACAAATCTCTAGATGTCATTGGTGGGGTATACCAAGCCTTTTGACAAAACTCTGTCAATTTTTGTCTCATAGAAAGCGTTTTAATGGAAGTTGGGGAACCCCTTAGTAGAAATTCTAAGCACATGCCTCAAGGGGATTGGAATCCTAGTGGCCACTGAACCCATCACCCCTTGGCAAATCATAACTGTTTTATAAGTGAATAGGTGAACCTTGGCAAACACAACCCCTGATACTTGCAACATTGTTTGGAGGAGGGACAAACTATGTTTCTTTTCCAAACATGTAAAGTTAGTATATTATAGTTTAATGAATATATTTTCTTGGTATTATGTATGGTTTTATACTTTATCAGAAAATTCACCAAGACTTCATAATGTTTTATATTTTAGTAAAACATTCGCTAGGATTTTACAAGATTTTATAATTCAATGAAAGATTCGCCAAGACTTTACAAGATTTTATAAGACATTGAAAGATTCACCAAGATTTTACAAGATTATATAATTGACAAAAATATTCTCCAAATATATATATATATATGTGTGTGTGTGTGTGTGTGTGTGTGTGTGTGTGTGTGTGTATAGCCTTCAATTTTTCCTATGTATTGTGCATATTCGCCCATTTATTATACATATAAATTTAGGGGGGTTCTTAAAATCACCACTGGTATGTGGGCCTAGTTTCCACTAAGAAATAAAATAATAAAAAGGGGAAAGACAACGAAATTTCCCCCAAAATTTTCTAATTAATTCTAATTCTAATCTAAAACAGAAACAAAGTATTCTATCCTAAATACTTTTAATCTATCCCGCACAGGAGTAAAACTAATAGAAAAGTACATCTTAAAATGATATTTTTGACAACATGAATAGTTCATGGTATCCAAGAATATGTTAAAACAAAAATATTTTAGATATGATCTCAAATAGTTGCAGAGGAGACATGTAAAATCATCCATGTACTCATTAGAAATCACAATAGCACAAGAATTCTAAACACTAAGAATATAAATAGTTCATATGATTAGCACTAAGAAAAAAAAAACACATTTTTGGATTAGTCCCAAGCGCATTTGATACAATTATGACTTCAAAGATAACTTTTGCTCTTCATATATCCAACAATTAGAGTATCAACTATCTACACAATGGGAAAAAATTCCCTTTCTACATTCACCGAGTTCTCTTTTATAAGATAAGAGAGACTCTTCGGTTTTTTATGACTATTTACTTCGTTTCTCTTTGTTGTTTCATTTTATATTTAAAATCTCTCTCACATTTCATAAATCAATAGGTAAGTGTTATAAATGGAAGTTGAAGAGACTTTTGAGTAGTCAGTTTCATTTTATTTGTTGTTCACGAGTGATATTTTTTTGAAAATATCATTAACTCTGCCCATTGGTGTCCTCTTTTGTTCTTTGAGTTATTCAAGGTGCTCCTGGTGTTACTCTACTAAATAAGGTCATCACCTCTTCTTCTTATCTATCTCATCCTTCTAGCACACTCTTGTAGTTTCGATTTCGAATCCTCTAGCTTCATATATGACTACCTAAACATGGCACAACCCATTCTTTTATTAAATTCGAGCCTTTTCTGTTATCTACATTTTATGAGAATTTCCACCCTCAATCTATCAATACTTTCCATCCCATCATGTTCTATTATCTATTATCTTTTTGAAGAGATATCATGGGCATTATTTCATTTCCTGTAGTTCCATATATGGTCGTTTGAAGTTTGCAAAGTCAATTCCCCCCCCCCCCCCCAAATTCGTGACCTTCAGTTTTTCATGTTTTGTGGAATTTTTTGTCATTGTTTTGTCCTGAAGTACTCTCCCAATGCATTCTTTGGCTCAATACATTTCCAACGAGGTATCCTGGGCTCAATTCTAACACTTGTACCTCAAGATATGTGTGTTTTAATTTCAGTGCTCAACAACCCTTGATATGCTTGTGGGTGAATCTGGGCTATCGATCTTCAACCTGAAAATAATTGTACCACATGCATGAGGTAATTCAATACTGAATGGTTAATATAGTTTTTATCCCTCTTACTTGACTTGTGTAAGGATCTAGAGGTGGCAGAGGACCTAGTTCTCATGTTAATAAAAATCTTATTGGGATTAAGGTTGGCATGTATGCATGTATGCTACGATGGATAGGCCTTTGGATAGGCCTTCATATGGGATCATCGAGATGGATCCATCGAAATCCCATGGTAAAATCACATATAAGAAATATCCTATGGGTTCCTTTCTGATGGTGACGGCTTCAAAATTAATATTAAATAATATACAATTGTACACCCCAATATAAACCAAAGTTTGAAGAACACGATGCACATTCCAATGGATCCATCCTGATGGACCATTGGAATTCCATGTTTGGGAAGGTGATATGATAGTTGACTTCGATCAGGGCTTTTAATGGCTCCATCCTGATGTGGTCTCCCAATAACCCATTCCGATAAAGTCTCATGATGACCTATTAAATATTAAAATAATGCTAAGTTTCCAACGGTATTCGAGGAAGGGAAGAGGGGATTATGAGGATGAAGGAAGGTTTGTTGGGAGGAAGGGATTCTCGGAAAAGTAGGAGGTATTTCTTAATGGTAATTCCCAATAGGAATTTATCATGAAGTGAATATGGAGACCAATGGGAAAAAGTGTGGGGAGAACTCTAATGAAATATTAGGTTGAATTCTAATGGGTAAGGGGAAAAAATGAAAGAGTTAGATTAAAAAATAAAATGAAACTAAAATTAAATTAAATTATAAAAATACGCATCCTAGGACTTAGGGGGAAGAAATAAAAATTGAAATGAAAAGCAAATAAAAGATAAGAAATAAAGGAATGTGTGTGTGTGTGTCTATATATAAGTCAAATTGTTTCAAATTTTACGGGGGCATGCAAAAAAAATGAGAATGTACATATTATACATTAGGGTTTTAGGAAAAATGTACCATGTAAAAATAGTCTTCCCATGTAAAACAAATTTGACTCATGTAAAAGCATTTATAAAGTAATCTTGATTTTTCCCATGTAAAAAATAAATATCAAAGATAACTTTGGTTAAAACCATGGGAAATAAAAACCACGAGAAATTACCATGTGCAATAAAGACCATGTGGTTTTGCAAAACCAAGGGAAAAATACAAATGAAAATGAATAAATACAAAAAAAAAAGAATTAACAATAAAAATAAAAACAAAAATAAATAAATAAATAAAATGTAAAATATACAAATTATATGCAAAAATAAAAATAAAAATTAGGAAAATAAGGCCAAGTTACACATGAGTCAGGGCTCCATGCTAGTCATGGTTCCACACCAGTCATGGTTCACCACAGAAACCTAAATGACCAGTCAAGGTTTCGTACCTAGGGGCCAAACAATAAGAGTAAGGTATAGCAATAATTTTGAGTAAGCAAGTGTCGGGTTGGGTAGATATGTCGTATGAAGACTACAATCGTTCAAATTTCGATGCAACAAATGGAAAGAGACTTGGGGAAAAGGATGACACGTCATGTGACACACTAACATCACAAATAATGAATCATGTGATAAAAGGATATTGACTCTATCCGGGCGCATGATACATGTCAATCTAGTAAAACCGAACATCTCAGAGGGAAAACTAGATAAGATTTCAATGAGAGGGAATATGATCAGATCAGGGAATTGGTTGTTACTCGAGGACACAATGAATGAAAATAATTATGACAAGTGGAAAGCAAGCATTGAGTGGTGATATAATAAGGTTCTACATCTAAGAATATCAATAGGTCTTTGTCCTGGGTTTTCAGAGAGAGGGGACGTAGAAAAAAGAACCCAATAGATATTAATTTGAAGAAGCTTGCACCTTTCAGACCTCATAAATATCTTAAGGGACTTCACTCAGCCAACCTGATGAGACAAACCCGATTAAGGGAGCCTGATAGGATTTCAACCTTCGGGCTTCAGACCATTCTTAATCAAATGCACACTTATCACTTCAAATGGGGATTCTTGATAGAGTAAATATGATGAGCTCTTGGGATAGGATTGTGGGAAAGGTGGATTCAATGGCCTTGCTAGCTTAGGACCTCAGGGAAATAATAAGAAAAGGTGAATCAACCTCTCGATGAGGGAGAGTTTGTTAAAGATCAAGGTTTTGGAATCATCAATGCAATGATGATAAAAATAAATCCAACTAAAGTTTGGGTAATATAAGGCTTACATTATAATGTTGAATCTTGGCTTCAAATGACAAACAAGATCTACATAGAAAGAATTCTAGAAAAGACGAAGAACATCAATGGATTCCCCATATGCATTTCAAGGCTGGAGTGGTCATGTATAGGAAGTGACCCTGTGAACCTACTCCTGCAAGTAGAGAAAAAATGAGATCCGTTATGAGATTAAGAAGACATTTTACAATATACCATAAACATTACATTCCCTCCCTTCAACAAACTTATGAACGAGTGTTGGAATTGTTCATAGAAAATCATTCATGGTCTCAGATGTTGTGGATTAGTGTCCTAAAGGATGTACGTACCAAGTCTCAAAATCAAAGGAAGGTTTAGTGATCTTGTGATTCAAGCTAAGAGCTTGACACCGAAGAGTGTGATCATATACTAGAGCATACATACGAAGTAACTAGGCACAACGTTCAAGTAAGAGGATGCATACATTAAGTTATCAATTCATAAAATCCTAAAAAACAAACTCATTCAATACAACCATCAATCCAGATCAAACCCCCAACTCCCTCAAGGTATACAAAGAACTAACATTATGCTCAAGCAGTAGAGGATTAGGAATTAAAGTTCAAATTTTAGTAGGGGTCCCTTTCCTTTCGCTTTTAAAAGAAAAAGTAAAGGGGGGTTTTTGTGGCCTCAACACTACTATATCACTTATTTTTTGGTTAGACCCTTCATATATTATCAGGATAATCCCTAGAAACCCTACATGAAATTGCAGACTGGTATATGGAAAAAACTATACCTATATTCACGTCTTTGGCTGTGATTCCCCTCCACATTTGTTTCCTAGATATGTTTCGAATAAGCTTTTATCCCGGGAAGTATCATATCAGAAATTCGAAGCAGACATAACCACAACTTTGTAAACATGGAATAACATAAGTTTGCCCAGTTTCCTTATCAAACCACGGAAGTACACCTTGACAAATGTTTCTCAGGAAAATAAAGAAGTAACAAATCTCAAAGAGTTAATTTTGTGTATAGGAATGACAAAGGGACACAACCCCAAGAAAGTTGTATCTAATCTTTATAAAACTATGAAGATGATTCCCCCTTTTCAACATTAAGACAAAGAATAGGAGGATATTTTTAGAGGGTTTAAATCCTATGAAGAAGTATTAGTCCACGTATCGAGGATACACCAGATTGACCCTTTTCTATCTAAACAAGAAACGAGGAAAATAATGTTTCAAGAATAGCTACCAAATCTAGTGGTTGACACCTGAGAAAAGATGGAGGTAGAGAAAAAGTATCAATAGGATAGAGATGAGGAAGCATTTCATACATTATTTGATGCAAAGGAGAGAATGAATAAAAATAAAGAATAGGAAAATTCACCTGAAGAAGTGGCCCACCAATCTGTTAAAGTTGAATAATCCTGCAAAGTTGTTAAAGATGAAGAAGCCCACAAAGTTGTTGAGGATGAAGCAGCCCACAAAGCCACATAAAAGAAAAAGAAACATGTAGACAATGTAACAACATTCATTACACTGATCAACAATGAGTAAGCAATTACAAATAATATAAACATAAGTTATAATTAGTTTTTTTCTTCATTTTTTTAAGAAAAATGAAACTCAAATTATGAATCTATTAAACAAGAAAGGATAGAACATACCCCATAATATTCAGTATAATCAAAATCCAACTTCAACATCTAGAATGAATACAGGTTCTAATAGGGAAATATCTAAACTTAGCAATTCAATACTTATGGAATTCAAGTTGTCATCACTATGAGTATAACACATTTATTGATAAATTAAGGTTTACTTCCACGAAGTCTATCATCCATGCAAGTTGGAGATCGATATGTTTACTAGAGTTGTCAGTAACTAGTTGTATAATAAAACTGATACAATAATTTAATTCCACTCGAGTATAACTAGCATCACGTTCTACCAGTTCAAGTCAATAGTGTCTCTCGAAATTTTGGCTACCAATTAATTATGGAACATGGTGGATAACAGGAAATTGGGTGAGCAGTTGTTGAAACAAAAACAAAATAAAAATTTGGTGTGGATGTTACAAAGCCATGCATGTGTTTGTAGGTATCATATTGATCATTTCACTTCAAGATATTCAATTGTGAATTTCACATTATAGGTTTATGTATGGGGTGCGTATAAATGAGGAATACTAGAGATTGAGAAAATCTAGAACATAATTTGGCTTTTACTATCAAAGTACTTGAGAAATGGAAGATTAACATCTAAAAATGTGATAGGTTTGATACATTTATGTTGGTTCTCTTAAGTGGAACACATATTCCATCAAAGTAGTGTTCTTGATATAAGAATCCAAAAGAAAAGTCTCTTGTGGCAGCGATTTCTTCACTTCAAAAGAAAAATAGAGGTCCCCCCATATTTCTTCATGGGATACAATGGAATATATATTATCAGAACAACCACTTATTTTATCTTCACTTAGCAAAGTATGTGTCAGAATGGATTTCACTATTATACAATATATTTCAGATAAAGTCGGGTATGAGGATGATGAAGAGACCGTTAATGAGCTCACCAACAGTCCTGACAAGACACAATTTGTCTTTTCCGATGAGGGACATGTCAGCTGAGGATAATACCGAAATTGGTGGCAAATGTCTTAGAAGAAGGAAAAATTGATAGGAATAAAGACAAACAGAAAACAATATATTAAGAACCAATGTAACCCCTACAGTAAAAGGTAGTATTTTAATTGACAGATTCCATTGCTTATATCCTATCGAATTTCAAATACATATAACCACCATTCATATAGCATGGAACAATAATATAAGAGTCGTGTAAAAGGGAAAAAAAAGGCACAAATAACACACATAATAAGATCAAACATCTTTTAATCGAGATAAAACCAGAGAACAAAAAAACATCTTTGTTAAAAGTAGGCCACAAGCATGGATAGAATATGTATGCAATCCTTTTAAGTACACAAACCTCTACCAGATTCTTTCGATTACTTGAATGAATCTGCGAAGATATTAATTATCATAAATAGATATGAAACAACTTTAAAATACTAATCTTCAGACACAAAACCTAGGACATAATCATAGGTCATACCGAGGAAAGATTCTCATAAGAGTATAATGTATTACCTTAAAGCCGAAGTTTGGAATCCAAAGCAAAGGAATGCACAAAAAAGTGACTAAGAAATCAAATAATAAAAGGTACTTCTCTCAAACTTATTAGATTCCCACACTTGAGAATTTAATGGGATTCCGCCAAATACGACTTCTAGTATTTCCTCAGACTAACAATTCAACTCACCGGTGCAAACACTTCCTTGGAAGTTATAAATGGAAACAAATATGTATTAAGTTCTTGAAAGAGGTCTCAATTCAATCAACCAACAAAAAACAAGAAAGATCAGGTTTCACCCTCGACATTGAGCGAAAAGGTTGCAATTTATATAGGAAGTCCATATTCGATCAAGATTGCAACCAAGTTTGATATGCCTATATACCGAAATAGAATTTCGGTAAACCATCTGATTGAACAAAATGGAATTTTGGTGAGGGTAAGTCAAGATTTCATATTTGGATCGACTTTAATACTCATTCATTTTCTTCAACAAAGGAAAGGAAACAAGTATCAGTTCACAAGTAAATATTTTAATGTTACAAAACATGCTAATGGAATTTGTTAATTCATCTAACTCAATTGACAAATCAAAATTAAAATTTTCAGAATGGAAAATATACGCACTTGTATGGGTATTTAGTTATACTAAAGTTGAATTGAGATGGAGTGATTATTGACTCATCATGCACGATAATATGTCGTGAACTATTCTAAATAAATAATCTATTTCATGCATGTGTGCAAAAGAAAAAAAAAAGAAAAAAAAAAAAAACTCGCCATGCAAAAAGCAAAGTATCACAGGTAGCTTTGAAGTAAATTTTATAGATCTTGTACACATAATGCTAAGAATCAATAAGAATAAAAGCAATAATGCAGTTTTACACCATAGGTCCTAGAGTTTGAACGTCGCTCTCTGTACTATATATATATATATATATATATATATATATAGAGAGAGAGAGAGAGAGAGAGAGAGAGAGAGAGAGATCTATTTCTTGCAGACATTTTGGAAATGAAGATCAATATCTTATATTAACGTCCAAACAATAGTTCCACACATATTAATTATACAAGATTAATTTTATCCTACAATATGATCTAATAATCGTATAATGTGAATTCTATCGAAACGATAAAATAACTAAAATAATAAATACAATAACCAGAAGAATGTTGATACATGATGTTGATTTTTCAACTGATAACTTGCGCACCTCATTTCGCTTGATAATCAACAACTTCACCGGTACCACCCAACCAACTCTAGGAGTACTCTTCTCCCCCCTTATCCCCTGAAGACGCAAAGGGGTCACACACAGAAACAAAGTTTTAGCTAGCACAAGATTTCCCTCGCAAGGAGAGGCTTCCACCTCCTTAGCAAAACTTGCATCCCAACACACATAAGAAAACTAGTCACAAGAAATTGTTGACAACATTTTAGTCATCCAACAATAGTGTGTCTTACTCCTTCTTCTCCCTTATTTTTATAAGAATTTCAATCTTCACACTTGTCGTTTCATGCATAATTAGATAATTTTTAATCATTAAATTAGATATTATTCACCCCAAACACATGTCACTCTTCCCTCAAGTTGCACATGTTTTATTTCTTTTTAATTAAATAAATTTTGGAATTTTTCCTTACCTCCGCAATTAGCTCCTAGATTTTCTCCTAGTTGTCCCTTAATTCCCCAATTTCTCCTTTATTGTGTCTGCTAACTAAGAATCTACTTTGACTTAGGATTTTAACTCTATTTTGGCACCACATTTTCACATAAAATGATTTCTTTTAATTACAAATTTATTTTATTAATTTCATGCACACATTGTGCACATGTATTCAATTTATTTTCTCTTTACTAGTTTTATTTAGTCTAAAATTCCCTTATACCCATTACTATAAAAAAAATTAGGCATAAACATTTAGACTTAGATTTTATTATGTTTCCGGTTAAAAAATTAATATAAATTAATATTCTCTTTTCTAATCAATTCTAAGTATTAATTTTATTTTCTATGGTCTTCTATATTTTTATTAACTTATTAAGTTTATTCATGTGATGTACCCTTCAAGACACACTAACGTGCTCCAAGGGTGTCACTCGCCATTTTGAGTTAGTTTGGAACTTGTCTGACGCTTGGAGTCAATACTCCACTTGTCGACCTTGTGCGAGACTAAGAGCTTACTGAGGAATAAGGAATCTACCTTATTGCATGCCCCTCAAAAATCCTGGTGAGAGACTGTATCAGTCTACCCTCACAACATCATGAACCTCTTAGGAACAAGTTAGTTGTTAACCTTCAGTTCAGGTCACGGTAGGAGTGCTATTAGGCTATGACAGGGACGCTTCCACATCTCTCCCTAATCTATTTGATATCTATGTATGGCCCCTTTACTCCATATGTGATTCAGATTAGCAAGTGTTAGCATGTCTGCATCCACTGACAAAATAATATTAACAAATTTTATATATGAAATCCATAACTGAAATCATCATCATAATACATGTGTAATAAATCAAGTACTCATAATCAAAGTCAAAAGTTCACTCCCTGACTACCCCCGAAGTCCAAGGAATTATGTTGATTCCATCAACATCCTCATCGTGTGAGGTTTCCTACACACTCAAGAAACCTCATCATAATACATGTCAATACTATACATCAATATTATTAACATATCAAATTTTCAATACTCAATTATAACATAAACTTTAACTCATAAACCAATCAGTTAATAATATAGTACCATGTTTAGCTGGATCACTTACATGCAAGTGTCCTCAAATAATAAATCAATGTTATGAAATGTGTGATCAGTGAAATATGGATGTTATAGACAACAAATCCTGCAAATCTGATGAAGCCTACAAATTCGAATCCCTCAAAGATGAGGAAGAACAAAACATAGTGGAAGAAGAAGCAACCTGCAAAGCTGTTGAGGAACAAAATAATATTGAAGAAGAATATTGCAAGGTATAAGAATAGAAAATAAATAAAGAAGAAGAAGAGAGAAGTGGGAGCTCCACCCCATACTCTACCAAGGTAGTATCAATACTCACTTCTCCTATAAACCCGGGGACACCTCTAAATTTAATATCATTTGAATTCTCATATTTTCCTTGAAGCTGATGGAATTTGATGATGAAGTGATAGTTGTAGGGAAATTATACTATAGTAACTTGAAGAAGGGAATCACAAAGAGACCATCTAAAATACCAAGGGTAGGAAATTCGTCCTAATAGGGAAAAACTAAGAGGAATATCGAATGGGATCTAACCAAGGAAACCCCTCAAAAGGAAGTATCAAAAACAACATTAGCATTGCATGCATTTGTAGGAGCTAATACTGTAACATCTTGTTCTACTAAGTACACTTTTATTGACTTATTATTTGAGGACACTTGTGTGCAAGTGATCTGGTTATGGTATATTATGATTTTGTTTTGATTATGGGCTATACATGATGACGATGATGTCTTGTGAATTATTTTTATTTTGATGTATATGTGTTGGCAGATGTTATTGACGAGTTTTCCTGAGTGTGCAGGACACATGGCAGGTTGTGGATGTCGATGGCATCAATGGAATTCCTTGGAATCTGAATTGAGTCAGGGAATGGATTATATTTGTTTGAGTATTTAATTATTATGCACATGTGATGTATGATTGATTACAATATGATTTATGTATATGGATTATTGACATGGTTTTTGAAAATGGATGTAGGCTTGACAATGATTTCTAATCCGAATCACATAAGGAGTAGAGGGGTCATGCATAAAAAATAGACAATGAGGGAGAGGTGTGGTAGTGTCCTTATCACATCCTACTATGACTCTCGTCATGGCCCGAATGGTATCTTAATGATTACCTAGTTTGAGAGGTCCACGATGTTGTGCAGGTGGACTGAGACAGTCGCTTACGAAGATTCCTTAGACGCCCTTAGTCTCTCACAAGGTCGATCATGTGGAGTGTTGACTCCAAGGGTCGAATAAACTTCCAAAACCTTTCTAAGGCAAGTGACACCCTTGGATCACGAAGGTGCATCTTGAAGGGCATGTCGCATATTTAAAACTCAAGTCAATAAATCTAGGTGGCCTAGAAAACATTGAAATGATTAAACCATGTTGGAATAAAATAATTAATTAAACAATAAATTATTAATTATAAATCCCAACAAAAGTCTAAAACTAAGTCTAAGTGTAAATTTAATTAAAGGACTAAATGAATTATGACATAAGTGAAAATATTGGAGAATATAATCAAACTCTAGGAGAAAGGGGAACACAAATTTAAAGGTTGTATAAAATGCACATGTGTGCATGAAAATAATAAAAGGTATTTTTTAAAATAGAAAGAAATAAAATTTGAGAGAATAGGTGTACACATAGAATAATATCTAGAGTCAAGCTACCACTAAGTATAACTATAATAAGACTCCTAATCCAATTCTAACTAAGATCTAGTTAGGAGACACTCATTAAATGAGAATTTGGGGAACAAAGGGACAACTGAGAGAGAAAATAGGAACACATTGGGGAATGTGTGGGAAATTGTTTTTTTTTAATAAAATAAAAATAGTAATTACTTGTGACAAGTGTGTGGGTGAATAATACTAATTAAAGTAGTTAAAAATAAAGTTGATTGTGCATGAGGAAATGTGTCATTTGGGATATATCTATAAAACAAGTGTTGTATAAGGGAAATAGGGACTTATTCTTGGTATTGTTATGCTGCCAAAATCACTGTGAATTGCGTTTTACTTGTGAGGTTTGGGATACCAATCTTGAAGAAAGAGTGGAAGCTCTTCCTTGTGAGGAAAGTCTTGGAGCTATTGTTTGTTGGTTTCTTATGTGTGGCCCCTTTGCGGCTTGGGGGGATAAGGGGGAAGAAGAGTATCCCTAGCATTGGATGGGAGGTACCAGTGAAGTCTCTATGATTAGAAAGTGGAAGAAGAAAATGAGCGCAAGAATTTGGAGGACATCCTCAACCCACCATTTACATCAGTTCCGGTAATTTATTTTTTTATTTTATTTTATTTTATTTTTATTATTAATTTTTTTTTTATGACTAGGGGAATCAACAACGATGGTAGTATCGTACTCGTGTGACATGGGGTCGAATATTTTCGTCTACCTTATAACCCCTGGGGAGAATCACACAACCCGCAAGCACGCCTCCAGATAAATCAAGGTTTGAACTTGTGACCTGCGTAACAAAATGAACTCCTTAACAGTACATTCGTTGGCCACTAGACCAAACCCCTGCGGGCTATTTTCTAAAAAAAATTATTGTAACGAACATAAATTTTATATTGTGAATTCAATTATCATTGCTAAGTTGTGTTAAAATTTTGGAACTATTCTTGTCCTGATCGCTACAACTATTGAAACTCCCAAAGATAAATCTTATTGGGTTGCTAAAAAAATTATTAATCCATGAGATGATGTTCTTCATGGTAGTTGTGTATAAGATGCTCCTCGAACTCTAAAATTGATGGATTCGTTGTTAAACAAATGCAATAGAAAAGTAGAACTATTTGATTTATATTATCGTTTTCCATTTCGAAATTTTGAATTTGTATGATTTGTTAATATTATTTCTAGCTTGAATTTAGAATGTCGTTGGGATGATTATAATTTTCTAATTGAAAAGTTTTAGATTGTTGGATCGTTTTACTCTATTCCATTTCAGAAAATAAAATCGTTATAGTCGCAGTAGAGTATTTATTTGTTTGAATGACTTCATTATGGTTGTTGTGAATTGATCACAACTTTGGAATTCAAATTGATCCTTTAGTTATCAGTTTTAATAGGTTGTAAAATTTTAAATGAAATCAATGGATCTCTGTGTATATTTTTTATATTCTGAACTTAGAAACCACACTTTTCGAACTTGAGTCTTTATATAGCTTTCCACTGGGGTAGTTAGCAACTTTCCATATCCGCATCAATAGAAAATTCTAACTAATTATCAACACATGGTCACAATAACTAACCATGGCATATTTTATGACCTCAAGCAACTTTGGAAGAAACATAGGAAAACAAAAAATAAAATAGGTTTCGGAATACAAAAATCAAACATAAGTAAAAAGGTGGTCCTTTCTTATCCATAAGGTTCATCGCTTGGGGAATGGATTCCCAAGTAGCTTGCTTAAACACCTTGTGGCTTTCTTCACTTATTACTTTCTATGTGACTATTTTCAATTGTTCACCATGATTCGCAGACAACAAAATAACCAATGGAAATCAAACATGTAACATATTTTAAGCTTCATAATCATCATATATATGAATCTAGCATCATTTCATATGCAAAAAAAATAAAAAATCCTTGAATTTTCTTTATATATTGTCAATCAAAATTTAAAAGTGTTTTTAACAGTCCAAAATATACATGTATATTGTCTTCAAAAACTCTAAGCACGTGAACTTAATCAAAAAATCATATGATTTCAGGATGAAGCTCTGTAAAAGAAATATCGATCCTGACAGAAGCCCATTATGTATTCTCATGATTATGTCCACTAGACCTGATAGATGAAACTTCCACTATATTTATGAATATGAAAAATACAACATTATGCATTGTTGATAAGGTTTCTTCTATGCCACAAATCCATGAATTCAACTCAATCTAAAAACAACAAGCTAGCAAGTGATACCTTCAACAACTAGTTTTTCTTTACAATTGAACACATACATCAAATGCATTTGACCAAACCGAATCATCATAGCCAACGGGTAAAGATATAATACTAGCAAGGTGAGGGAAGAGGCTTGGCATCAAGGTAGTATACAATTGTAAAAGAGACATTCAATATACATATGTGCATAGTATATGACATAGAATAATGCTTCGTTTTCAATTTAGTTGTGCATATAACAATCTCCCAATGTATTCCTCATATGAAAGTCTATATCACTTTATTAAAATCTCAACACTTGCATCGTTCAGTCAGGTATCTTCCATACATGAAGCACATTGGAATTAACCAGTTAAAGCAACCACTTCTATGAATAGGTCGACATAAGAAAGCTAAATGTAGGAGAATGAAATTAATTTCGCGAAACTGGAGAGAGATTTTTAGTAACACATCATAACACAATATTTCAGATATATTCAAAGGTTGAATACATATTCCCCGTAACTTTATTCAAAAATTGTTCATAAAATGAGTTCATACTTCTGTGGGTGAAACAAGTTTCGACGGAGAAGGCATATGAGGGTATGGTTAATAGCTTGGTTTAGAACGAGTTGTGGTGAAACTGACTCATCCTTTATTCATAAGCCCATAAAAACACAATCATTTTAAACATAACATCAAAATCTATACAAGGAGGAGGATAAATATGTATATATTTTCACTAGTTATAAGATTAGAGCATGGAAAAGGCAAGAATAAACTAGGAAAGATGAAGGGTATTAAGTAACGAACTAAGAAATTTGAGCTTAGACAAATAAATGACACTATTAACAATCAACCATAGAGTATCAAAATGCTTACCATGTACAATATATCTTTCTAAAAAACCTCTTTCCAAGTCTATCAACAATTGACATTATTCCCATATCCAAAAAATTCGTGCCATCATTCACCATGCGAGATTTTACCAATTTTTGTGTGCCTCAAGTAGAGCCCTCAAGCCAAACAATACCAACAACATAATGTTGTTGAGATGAATCAAATCCACAACATTAAACTCCAAATTAGCCACCAAATATTGAAGCATGTGTAGTGGGGTGGCGACAAAGGTCAAGTTGGAGACCATTTCCATATGTCACAACATTCTACGTATTAGAGATCAGAACCACACTATCACCATCGATTGTTTACCAACCAAATTTTAATGTAAAGTACGTAAGATCCAACTACAATTCCCATTATATCTTATAAAACTATTTTTTTTCCATTAATCAAAGCGTTGTTAGGTTTGAAAATATCATTATAGATCAAATTTACCATACATATCATGTACCTCATATCATTTGCAAACACCACAAAATTATATCATTCGACCATGTTGAGGGTTCATAAGATTCATCACATTTTAACCATATGTCTTATATAAAAAATGTGTCAAACACAATACACATTGCAATGTATGTTTTGTTGTCAAACTCGTACGTTGTTTTTTTATTTTTTTTGGTCTTGTTTTCATTTTGTTTGCATCTTGATTTCAAATTGTGCAATATCAAAACTGTGTCATTCTACATACTATGGAAGCGATATATGCTTGAATTTCTTAGGAAATGTCATCCTTTGGATTTGTTCAAAATAAAAAAAACAAGTATAACAAAGAAATAAGATGGCAACGAATTTATTTGCAAGAGTTGAAATGAACTCAAATGGAGAAAAATACAATTTCTCAGTACTTTGTGAAATCTGAACATGATGCCATTTTAATCATCAACAAATGGAAACTCCATTGGGAGGGTTATGTGAGTAGGCCAAACTTAGAATCGTTGGTTTCGTAGACACAAGCAGGATTGTACCATGACAGGACTCAACAAGACTTGACAACAGAACAAAAGTGGACAGATACGCTCATGTATGCAAACATAGGATAAGAAACTAGGAGGAAATTCACAAATTCTGAATGACACCAAGCCTTTTTTTTTAATATAAAGTTGAGGGTCAAAACTGTCTTATTGGTATCATGTCGCTAAAAAACCTGTGTTTCTTAGACACAATCCTACATTCACTTATAGATTTATAAATTGGTTAATTGGTGATAGAGAATGACGTCCTCATTCCCAAGCAAATTGCAGTTTTGTCAGGTTTTTGGTAGCTATAAGACAGACTGTCAGAATAATACATCAAGTAAAGCAAAGTATGAAGTCAAGAACTGCTAAAAACTCCAAAAAAAAAGAAAAAAAAACTACAATAAGAAAGGATTGGGCAACAAAAAAACAAGGAAAATTAAGAAATAAAGCATCTACTCCTACAAAAACACCCTAGATGCTTGAGTTATTCATAAGTAAGGTGACCCTGAGGAAAGGTCATGATAATTTTTCATATGTATGCCATTAGTGGCATGCAAACAAATTCTATCATCACTATCCTTCAATAAGTATGAATTATTACTGACCAATGAAACAAAGTCATATGGACTTATCCACAATTTCTAGAATTTCATCTGTTTTCCTTTGTCTACATGAGCAGAATCTCGTAATAAGACTTTTTGTTCAACCTCGAAAGTTCCTGCTCTAGAATTTTTTTCAAAATACTTCTCGATTGATTGTTGTCTTTTCTCAATTTTACTCAATGTATGTTCATGTTGTTCATCCAAGGAAAGCAAAGTATGAAAACATTATGAAAAATAGGACTCATTCAATTCCTCAGTTTGAAAATCAAGCCAAAGTGAGGCTAGTTGTAGCTCAATAGGCGTAACATCCTCTTGACCATAGAGGATTTGGAAAGGTGTGGTACCAATACTAATCTTGGTTGTAATTTGATCAATCCATAAAGCATAGGGAAAATGTAAATGCCACTTCCTTGGTTTCTCATCTATGATCTTCTTTAAAATTCTAATCAGTTGTTTATTGGAAGACTCGGCCAACCTATTCCCTTGAGGGTAATATGAGGATAAGAAAGAGTGGTTAACCCCAAAATTTTTACAGAATTAGGTAAACTTAGTAGAAATAAAGGCAAGACCATTGTCAGATACAATTCCAAGCGGGATTCCAAATCTAGAAAAAATGGTGGTCTTAAGAAAAGTGATCACTTGATCATCAATGGTAGTCTTAAGAGGAGCTACTTTGGTCCACTTGTTGAAGTAATTTTTTGTAGTTAATATGAATATGTGACCAAGTGATGATGGTGGGTTTATGGGACCAATAAAATTAAGGCCTCACTTTGCAAAAGGATAAAAAGTGACAATTGATTTCAAAGGCAAAGAGAACAACTTTGATCTCTTGGCGGCATGTTGACATGCATCACTCAAATGCACAAATTAAAACGAATATTTACATATTTTGGGACAATAATAGTTTGTTCATAGGATCTTATGAGTAGATGATCATGTGGAAAAATGTCCTCCATTGTGAATTACTTCATCATTAGATCCATGCAGAGTTTTAAGCAGTTTGTTGTCCATCCCCTCATCAACACAACACAACAAGATCCCATCGGGAGATATTCGAAATAAAAAAGTGCATAAGACCATGTATTTGGAGGCTTCCAATATTATTCTTTTGTGTTCATTATATTCTAAGGCATTAGGGCAACACTGGTGGGTCAAATAATAAATGACACTTTTGTACCAGGAATGGTCAACTAATTTGATTTCCTCTCTTCCTATGTATAGCAGATTCGAACAAGAATATTCATTAGACTTGGATTCTAGTGAAGCATGAGGATGCTGGGAAATATGAAGGGTTAGATCCATTATCTTCATGGTGTTGGTAATAGTGATGGTAAGATCATGGTCATGAATCTTCATGAGACAGTGTGCAATTTTCCTGGAAAGTGGTGTTTGTGAGAGCAGGAATTTAACAACATGTAATGGTACCTTCACCTTTGTGTGCTTACCAAGAATGAGATATTTGAACTTACCAAATTCTTTCACCAGAGAATAAGCATTTTTCTTAATCAAACAATACTTAATATTTGCATTAGAAAGACTTTGAATTATAAATTCTATAGGTTGTTCAAAGTTGTCTTGATTTTTCTTCACTAGGATAGTTGATATAACCTCCTCGGTATCATTCGTATAAATAACAAAATCCCTGGTAAATTTAGGTGTACCAAGGAGAGGTGCAAGAGAGATAGATTTATTAATTTCAACAAATTCCTACCCATCATCGTTATTCCAATGAAAGGTTTGATCTCCCTTCAACGGGTTATGAATGGGATTAACGATTTGAGGGAAGTCACGTATAAACATGTGTACAAAGTTATTCTTAACCATAAAAGCATGGATTCATTTCTTAGAAGATGGGGTAGGAAGGGATTGAATTGATTTTACCCTTTTAGGATGAATGTGTTATCATTGAGAATCAACCTCAGACTGCAATGAAGATAAGCCCGATACCCATCAAGATAAAGATAAGTTTTATGATATGATAGAAAATGGATGAAAAATCAAGAAAACTAGTGTCAATTACAACTTACTTCACATAATCTGCACCAACAAATAAGGCTATGAATAACTTTGATCGGGGTTTTAGAAAAAGGATGGGTAGGTGTAAGACTTAGTAAGAAGAAAAATGAAATTTCTATCAGTTGCATCAGGCAGTATGACAAACATATAAAGTAGAACTCTCTGAAATAAGATCTTCTTATAATAAAAGAGATGAATTCTGACATATCTGTAAACAACATTACAACATATCCTCTATTGCAACAGGCTATAAATAAGTCAAATGAATCCTTCACTAGAATGTAATCAGAATAAGAAAGAAAACAAAGTGGTAGGAAAATAACTGATCTTTATAATCCAGAGAATCTTAAGTCTGATACATAAAATAGAAGGTCTTTCTGTAAAAATACACAGTCTAAAATATGAGTCTCTCTCAATCCATTACAACCCCTCCGCAATATCTCTCTCCTTCATTAAATATAAAATAACATCCAAATATCCTTAGGAGGTCGAATCCCATCTCCTCCATTGGATTCCAATACTTGGAGATAGGTGGCAACAATCAAAGAGACAAAAATCCAACAAACTATTAATTTTCAGGAAATTGTTGGAAGTCATTAATAAATTGTTTCCACCTTACTGTATGAGGTTTTTGATGGAGCTAAAAATTAGGTGCAGGTATCCCTTGACATATAACTAATCCTTTAGAATCCATTCTAATCCTCCTTGACAGGTGGAAACCTCCCAACAAGGTGAATATTCAAATTGTAACCGCTACAGGAAATTCCATAGCACCACTACAAAACAATTTCTACACATTTGGTAGATCCACTTATATGTCTAATATCTCTCAAACCATAATACATTTTTCAAAACTGAGAGATATTTTTGTTATTTGGTATATTATGAACAAAAATCTCCTCCCGTTTTCAAAAATACCTTTCCATTTGTTCATAACCCAAGTTTTAAGTTAGTCACTCAAAAATTGCAGAAGCGTCCTTGCAAAATAACTCAGCACATTTGGTAGTGTCAATCCTGTATTAAACTCTCCGAATTTGGTAGCACCCATAATCAAAACAACTATGTGGATTTGGTAGCACCCAATTAAATTCGTCTTAGGAGTTTTCATAGCATATAAGGTAGAAAAATCATAGAACATACTACATAGATGATTCTGTAGCACCATCTTTGAAATAAATCTACAAATTTGGTAGTGCACCTCCTCTGTTTTAGGAAAGTATCCATTTGCATAAGATTTCTCTTTAATGTTTGCATGGAGTTGGGCTTTGGTATATACATTATATTTGGTAGGTATAATAGGTTTTGTTTAGGAAACTTGAGCACACACCACCTTTGGCCAAAGAAATTAATGGGAAAATGTCAAGGCTCGATGACGAATTGAGAGGCTATGATCGTAGGAAAAGGACCAAAGGAATAGGCAAAATTAGCACCAATTTGATGAAGTACTTCAAAAAATTTATGGTGCACTTTTGAGTGCTAACACTAGCTCCAATTGGGATGGAGGCATCCCTATGAGGCTTCCAAGAACCTAGCAGTTCTAGTCACCTTATCCATTGGGCTATGGAATCAACTGTGCAACCAACCTCTAAATGCTATCAAAAACTGCCACTTAATCAAGAAACTGAAAGACTCGCTAGAAACTGAAGGAAAGCAATGCTCAAGAAGTGAGATTATTACCTATGCTACCCTACCCTAACCAGATCGAAAACTTGCTCAAGTAAAGGAGAAATTCCACAGTAACCATTCAAGCAACTTCATGACTGAAGGAATCCCATCCATACCACTGATCAATAGAGAAGAATAGAGGTCTGAAAATAGAGATAGAAATTCTTTAGAGAAACATGTTTACCCATGAATACCTATGGAATAATGAAAACTGGAAATTTCAGACAATCTGAAACATATGAATCCATATAACATGCATTTGGATCCTCGAGACCATGGTTGGAAATTTTTTTATTGAGAAAATACAACTCCGCATACATACATTCCTCTTTGCTTGAAAACAAACAACCTTTTCGTTCCCTTGAGATCAGATTTTGATCATCAAGAATTGTAGTCTCTTTGTTTTCAGCATGATGATCACAAGATAGTGGTACAATCAGGTTTAAATCACACTGATAATTATGATCAGCCAAGAACATATATCTATCTATGCAATCATCAGTTATAATATGTTCAACATGCTTTGAAAACTGATCATAAACTAGAAATGCATCCTTGTCCATAGAAAAATATGCAAATGTTGAAGAATTTGATTCCAAATGTGAATCATACTTACATCCTTGTTGTTTTTCTAGATATGATTCATACTCACTGTCTTCTTGCTACAAATCTAAAATATACTGACAGTCTTCTTGCTCATATGCACGCAGATTTTCAAAGAAAACCTGCTCTTGGATCCTCTTGGAAACACAAATGTTCTCCTCAACTTCTTGGGCATCTTCAAATAAGAATGTTAAGGATGAATACTTCCTTTCTAACAGGAGAAGGACAAGCTCTAAATGTTGATCCATAACATAGTATACCATGGCAGTAGTCTCTAAAGGTCGGATTTCCACTAGCATGCTATGATAAACACTGTAAAACCTCTTGTTGAAGACAGGAAAGGATTCCTCTGCCCCTCTCCTCAAAGCATTAAAATCATACAAGTACTGATCAAGGGACTTGTTCTCACCCCAAAACTTCAAAAATGCATTTCATAGTTCGATCCAAGAACCAATGGAATCGGCTCCCAAACCTTTGAACCACACATCATCATCTCCAAACAAAGATTTGGAGAACAACCTCATGGTAACATCATCATGAACTATCTCAAACTGATCAATAAAGTTTTCAAAGGCCTCCAAATGCCTCTCAACTATAACATGATCTTCTCCAGAAAACCGAGGAAGATACTCAAGGAAATCAAGAGGATAAGGATGAAGGTGATATGGTATCCTTAAAGGTTTAAACATCTTGTCTTTGATTCTAGTTTGAAAACTAGTGGGTTGGATATGAGGTTGAACAAGCTGGTGGAAAGGTTCAAAAACAACAACATAAGGTGATGAGATTTGAGAAGGCTTTGAATCATTTTCAACCTCCTCAAGGTTACAAGGGTGATCAAATTTAGGAGGGATTTCAATACAAAATTCATCCTTATGAATAGGCTGAGGTGAGGATACAATATCAAAATCTATAACAAAGGCAGAAGACAGGTCTTCCTCTTCCAAGGATGGATATATAAAGGAAGGTTGATGATTTGTTAAATAGACAAAGCACCAGATGATTCTCTTTATATGTAAAGGAAAATATAGGAAAGAGTTGATAAAGAGGAACAAGAGTTCATGTAGAAAACTAATGAAATGATACATGTTCATGCCCTTTCTTATGGTCATATTTCTGTCAACAGGATCCTTCCCAGTGGAAGCTTTGATTGTGGAGTCGCCAGGTATATTCTTACGGTCAATTTTATGTATCCCTCTCTTGTCTACCATCAAGAGTTGGATCTATGTCATTCTTCCTAGGGAGCTCTTCATCTGCTCAAATCCGTCCCCAACAATGGTGCCATTTTTGTTAGTACTGAGAATCAACCTCAGACTGCAATGAGGATAATCCAAGTACCCATCAAGATAAAGATAATCTTTATGATATGATAGAAAATGGATGAAAACTCAAGAAAACTAGTGTCAATTACAACTTCACATAATCTGCAACAACAAATAAGGCTCTGAATAACTTTGATTAGGGTTTTAAAAAAGGATGGGTAGGTGGATGTAACACCCTATTTCCCCCAGTTTATAAAAATAACTATATTGGCCAAGAACCATGGAAAACTCAAAGATTGTGAATGTTTGATTTGACGGACCTTTGTATAAAAGGTTCGAGGAACGTAAATGATGTACAAATATATGTTCCATGACTGTTAAGAAGGGGATGTGCTGAAAAGAGACCACGATGGCTGATGAGAGGCGATGGAAGGGGCCGGGAGTGGCTACGTTAACTTCCACCGAACCAAAACCATAATGGTTTGTACGTGATCAGGAAAACCAAAGATCACTCTCAGACCCCGAAATGAATTACCCGCCCGGATGGCAGATGGGGAGGCTCCTCAAGAGTAAATGAGGGGATGGGGCAAATCGCCCATCCGTAGAAGCTCTCAGACCTGACCATCGAATAGGGAATTTCATGCCACACNGGGGGGGGGGGGGAGAGGGTAGCATACATACAGACACACACACACACACACGCGACGGGGAATCGTGAAAGGAGAACCAAAGGAACTCCAGGAAATACAATGAGTCATGAGCTGAGGAGAAGGAGAGTAACCTTCGTCCTGGACATCCAAAGAGCGGGAAGTAAGAGACTGAGTCTCAAAGAATCGTGGTCTAGCTCGGGGGTGGCTAGTGGTAAATCCATTTGGAGTCGCTGAGCCCACGGTTGGGTGGAAACAAGCACCCCTCTTAGCAGTTGCATTACACCTGGTGTTTTCTGATAAGTATTTATGTCATGTATTTCAAATTGAATGTTCCTGAAATGCATGCCCATGGTTGTACACTCATGAACGGTTTATGTATAGAAGTGTTTTCCTGGTGTGTTTGATCGAAAAAAGGCGGATGCATGCTTATACTTGTATGGCCATATTCGGTTCATTTATATATATGTATATATATATACATTGAACAAGTTCAGATTCCGAGTCCGTTCTCGGAGGATCTGTCCCATTTACTTGACTCACATGATGTCTTGGTTGGATTTCCCTGAAGGCACCTCCTTTTCGAAAAGTTCCCTCACTATTCCAGAGCCGGAGTGAGTTCCTTGAAAGGACTATTGTTTAAGTAAATATCTAAGCTTACCTCGCCCCTGTCACAGAGTTCATAACTCGATAAGTTAAGAAGTCCTTTCAGTCATGTCCTCAAGCCTGGTGATAATTACCCAAGAATCCGTTGGAGGATTTTATGGCCTAAGTTTGGAGACCTTGCACCAGAAAAAAAGGTTCTCTTAGAGTTTTGGTCTTTTGGTGTTTCGACACCCGGGAAATCCAAGGGTAAGTTCCTTTATACTCGCCAGTCATGAAATCCCGATGTATGAAACCCCAAAAAGGTCTAGTGTGAATAAGTCTTGGTGTTTCGGTGTTTCGACAACCAGGAAACCCAAGGGTCAGTTTCCTTGTATTCGCCAGACATGAAATCCCAACTTGCGAAACCCCGAAATAAGTATAACGTGGATAAGTTTTGGTCTTTCGGTGTTTCGGCACCCGGGAAATCCAAGGTTAAGTTCACTTGTACTTGCTAGTCGCGAAATACCGAAGTATGAAACCCCAAAAAGGTCTAGCGTGGATAAGTCTTGGTGTTTCGGTGTTTCGGCAACCGGGAAACCCAAGGGTCAATTTCCTTGTATTCGCCAGACGCGAAATCCCGACTTGCGAAACCCCAAAATAAGTATAGAGCGGATAATTTTTGGTCTTTCGGTGTTTCTGCACCCGAGAAATCCAAGGGTAAGTTCCCTTATACTCGCCAGTCACGAAATCCCAAAGTATGAAACCCCAAAATAAGTATAGTGTGGATAAGTCCTGGTGTTTTAGTGTTTCGACAACTAGGAACCTAAGGGTCAGTTTCCTTGTGTTCGCCAGACATGAAATCTTGACTTGCGAAACCACGAAATAAGTATAGCGTGGATACGTTTTGGTCTTTCGATGTTTCGACACCTGAGAAATCCAAGGGAAAGTCTCTTGTACTCGCCAGTCCTGAAATCCCAACTTGTGAAACCCTGAAATGGCATAGCATGTCTAGAGTTTGGATGTTTCGGTGTTTCGGCACACGGGAAACCCAAGGGTCAGTTCCCTTGTACTCGCCAGTCACAAAGTCCCGACTTGGGAAACCTCGAAATGAGCTTAGTGATGAATACAGGCTTAGGATTTTCAACTCCCGGGAAACCTAAGTGTGAGACCTCCTCTCTGCGCATATCGTGAAACCTCGACTTGTGAAACCCTAAAATAATAATAGCATAGATAAGTCTTGATGTCTCGGTATTTCGACATGCGAGATATCTAGAGGCATGTCCCTAGTACACGCTAGTCCCAAATTCCCGACTTGTGAAATCTCGACATGGCTTAGCGCATGTAGATTTCGTTTTCGATGTTTCAGCACATGGAAATCTGAAGGGTATGAACCCCCCATCCTCTTCTACCAAGAAAACCTGGTACACGAAACTCCGAAAGGTGGAATGCCAGGTTTTAATCCGAGGCATTGTTAGATGTGACGAACTGTTGGTTCCTTTCGGATTTTGGCACTTTGAGATACCAGAGAGCAGGGGAACACATGCATCGCAATTTCCCGAATCGCGAAAGTCAGAAGCACCTCTCTGGTAAGGCCTGTGGTCATAGCCAACGATCACATGGGTAAGGATAAGGGATGGTAGGGTCTGCATCAGGCCCCATAGGAATTTAGGGATTCTGTTCCTCGGGGAGAAGAAGGAAAAAGACGAAAAATATTAGTTCTCGTAGTGGGTGTGTTACAAATTGGTATCAAAGCATGGTTACAATACTTGGCTTGCTTGGGCTCATGAACGGGTTGCGCAAAGACTCCATTCGAAGCACTCTTAGCAGGAGTAACCCACTATCTTAACTCTCTCAATCAAAATTCGAAGTTAAGAATGAAAAATCCCTATTGTGTGTATGCATGTGAAAAATATGATTATTGTGCGGGTTATGAATGTATATAAATATTGACTAACAACAAGCATTTTCGTTTTCACACAAGCGGATGATCAACTGTGGGAAATTTCAGACGTATAGAATGGTGACTCAGTATGAATTGGGGGAGGGATCCCACAATAGAGACAAAGAGTCTGACGAAAGGAGGGTGGTAGGGACCCCTCCATATCTAGCTGAGACTGTGAGGAGCCTCATGGTCGAATTACAGAGCTGCAAGGCTGACAACGAAAGGATGATAAAAGAGCAAGAGAAGCAAACAGAAATTAATGCAGTTTTATCACAGACCTTATCTGGCATACAAAGTTAATCGCAACATGAACCTAAGATACAGAAACAGGGTCATGTCAATGGCCACATTGAGAGGAGCACCTTGAGAAAAGTCCACCCCAGAAATAAGGGACAAGCGTTGGACGATTCTTTCGGAAAGGAAGCCGGCGACTCGAAGGGATCTTCTAGAAGCCGAACTAGTTCTCATTCCCGAAGAAATTGAAAGAATCGAAAACTTTCCAAGAGTCATAATCTCAAAGAATTCAAGAAGGCAAAACCACCCTCCTTCGACAGTGAAATAAAGAAGGGAGAGGAAGTTGAGGCCTGGTTGCTTGGACTGAACAAGTATTTCAGATTCCATGACTTCTCAGAAAACTTGAAGGCCCAAGTAGCCACCTTCAACTTGAATGGAAAGGCTTCCATTTGGTGGGAATACCTTAAGAATTTAAAAGGGATTCACGAAGAAGTACTGTCTTGGGAACGGTTTGAGAAATACTTCAGGAAGAAGTATCTGTTGGAAAAATATTTCAACGAGAAGACTAAAGAATTCTATGAACTCAAGCTGGGGAAACTCACCATAGAGGAATATGTCAACAGATTCCTCGAGTTGCTGAGGTATGTACCCTACATAAAAGAAGAAAATGAAAAGGCAAAACGATTCATCAGTGGACTACCTAAGGACTATCAGAACATGATTGAATTTGACGAACCAAAGACCCTAGAAGATACTATCCGAAAGGAAAGATATTGTTATGAACAGCTGGGGCACCAAACAGGACCTCGTGAAGGATGGAAGCAGAAGAATAGTTCAGGATTCCAAAAAGGGGGATTTAAATCCCCAAGATTTAAGGACTATAAAAAGAACTCAAGGATGAGCTTCCCAGCCCAAAGTGTACACCAACAAAAATTTCTCTCCTTGAGTGGAAATAAACTTTCTGGATCTAGCCCAGTAAAGACTAATAACCCAAAGAGAGAAACTTTGAAATGTTGGGGTTGCAGAGAAGAACATCTACTGAGGGATTGCCTGCACCGACAACAGAACAGCCAGAGAATTTACAACGTTCAAGAAGCTACCACTGTCAATGACGTGGCCAGGAGTGTGCCGCAAATTTATGCAGCCTTGGATAATAACCAAGCGGACCACCAAGCTTCAGTGGTGGAAATCGAAGGTATGATCACCAACCATCTAGTGTCTATTCTGATTGACCCTGGTTCAAATTTGAGCTATATATCCCCTAAGGTTGTTGATAAATGTAAACTACAGCCACATAAAAATTCCAATCCATGGTTGGTACAGTTATCCATTGGCACCAAAAGAAGGGTAGCGGAGGTCATACCAGCCTGCCAATTCATTATGGGTGAATTCCCTGCCCAAGCAACCCTTAACATATTACCCCTAGGATCGTATGATCTATTGATTGGTATCGACTGGATAGCCACCCATAAAGCCAAACTAGACTGCTACCATAAAACCTTGGAATGCATAAGTGTTGTTGGGTATTTTACCCTACGGACTAATAAGCTAGGGTTCTAAGCCTATATGCAGATCATGACCCTTCAGATTTAACCTTTAACCTTCTACCCAAAATCTCAACCCCTTTTCTCAGACAAGCACAGGAAGAATG
>ML796909.1:109543-119845 GCA_009831015.1 Picea engelmannii | reverse complement strand
CCAGTGAGAAGTTAGGGCGCGGGTTGCTTGTTTTCAAGTGATTTTTGAGGAATTTCTCAGCATGGCTTTGGCTAGGAAGAGGCATGAGTTGGCCTGATGCCAGGTAAACCTGTATGGTGCATTTTAGGGTTATAACAATAAGTGAAGAAGGAAGGAGGACAACCCTTCAAGGGATCCAAAATCCTATCTCGGTGAGACAAATACTCTTCAAATGAGAAAGAATTGTAGAAAGGGATGTCCATTATATGCAATACAGGTGTTGAAAACAATTGACTGTGACAAACCAAGCCTCAAAGACCACCCCACACTGAGAGAATACAGAAATGTATTTCCGGAAGAGGTACCGGGTCTACCTTCGAGAAGGGACATTGACTTCTCAATAGAACTTGCACCAGGAGCGGTGCCAGTGTCTAGGACACCCTACAGGATGAGCACACCTGTGCTAGTTGAGCTTAAATTACAACTGAAAGAAATGATGGACAGAGGCTATATCCGACCCAACGTGTCTCCATGGGGAGCACCAGTCCTATTTGTGAAAAATAAAGACGGTACCCTCCAACTGTGCATAGATTATAAACAACTCAATAAGGTAACCATAAAGAACAAGTACCCCTTACCCAGGATCGATGACTTGTTCGATCAAGTGGGAGGTGCCTCTATCTTCTCGAAGATTGACCTGCGAACTGGGTACCATCAATTCCGAATCAAGGGCGAAGACATCCACAAAAATGCCTTCAGGATGAGATATGGTAACTATGAGTTTGTGGTAGTACCATTCAGATTGACTAATGCCCCTGCCACTTTTATGTGCTTGATGAACAATGTTCTCAGCAAATTCCTAGACAAATTTGTGTTGGTTTTTATTGACAACATATTAATTTGCTCCAAGAATAGAGAGGAACATTAGGAACACCTTACGCTTGTGCTTCAAGTGCTTAGAGAACATCATCTCTATGCCAAATTTAGCAAGTGTGACTTTTTCCAGAAGCAAATACATTACTTGGGCCATGTCCTATCTGAAGAAGGGGTAGCAGTAGAACTTGATAAGATCATATATATCATGGAATGGCCTACCCAGAAGGATGTTTTGGATATCATATCCTTTATGGGCTTGGCAGGATACTATAGGAGATTCATAAAAGGATTCTCCAGGATTGGGTGTCCAATCACTACCCTCCAGAAGAAGGGGACAAAATTCACGTGGACACAAAAATGTGAAGAATGATTTCAAACCTTGAGACATATACTGACCAACGCACCCGTGCTAAAGATCATCGATTCCGAAGCTGACTTCCTTGTGTGCACAAATGCATGGAAGGAAGGGCTCAGAGGAGTCCTTATGCAAGGAGGAAGTGTGGTTTGCTATGAATCCCATAAAATTGAATGAGCACGAGGTCAACTATGTGACCCACAATCTAGAGCTAGCCGCCATAGTGCACGCCTTAAAAATGTGGAGGCATTACCTCCTGGGAAGAAAGTTTGTACTTATGACAGACCACTATGGATTGCGATATCTGTTTGACCAACCAAATCTCAATGCCAGACAATCTAGGTGGATGGCCCCCCTCAGCAAGTTTGATTTTGAAATCAAACATATCAAGGGAAAGGAAAATAGGGTGGTTGATGCCCTTAGTAGAAGCATGAAAACAATCCACCTGGCAGCGGTAAGCACCTACAAGACGGATGCCAAGGAAAGAGTCAGAAATGCACAAGAGACAAACACATTCTTCTAGACCGTGACCTCATACCTGTAGCAAGAACCCATAGGGATAAAGTATGGAGTCTACTAGATGATGGAAGGAGGTTTGCTAACTTACAGAAACAGATTGTATATCCCAGATTGTGACGACTTGAAGAGGTTCATAATGGATGAACTGCACAAAAGACCCTATACTGACCATATAGGATACCAGAAGATGATCACGGCCACCAGGAAACAATTCTATTGGCCTAGATTAAAGAAAGAAATAGCACAGTACTTAGCCAAATGCATAGAATGCCAATAGGTAAAAGCAGAACACCGACACCCAACATGATTATTATAACCTCTACCAATCCCAGAATGGAAATGGGAAACCATCTCCACAGATTTCATCACCAGATTACCAACCTCGACCAAACATAATTACTCCATCATGGTCATGGTGGATAAATTGAGAAAGTATGCTCATTTTATTTCCATCAAGTCAACTTGTAAGGAAATAGACATTGCCAACGTATTCATGAAGGATATATTTAGACTACATGGTATGCCAAAAGAGATCGTGTCTGACAGAGACACGAAATTTATTTCCAACTTTTGGAAATCACTGATGGCTAGTTTGGAGACCAAGTTACTATTTAGCACAGCGTATCACCCTCAAACCAATGGACATATGGAAAGGGTGAATCAAATATTAGAAGACATGCTCATGATGCATGTAATTCATCAACCCAAAAGGTGGGAAGACTACCTGCCACTAGTGGAATTCGCCTACAACAACGGCTACCAAGAATCCCTGAAGATGAGTCTTTTCGAAGTTCTCTATGGTAAGCCGTGCAACACTCTAGTCAGTTGGATTAATCCCGTAAACAAAGTTACCATTGGAGCCGACATGTTGAAAGAAATGGAACAACAAGTGACCCAGATAAAAAAAAATCTAAAGGTCGCTCAGAACTGACAGAAAAGCTATGCTGACAGAAGGAGAACTCCAAGAGAGTTCCAGGCGGGAGACCACGTATATATCAGAGTTAGGCCTAGGAAGAGTTCCCTGAGGATTGGAGTTTGTGCCAAGCTGGCACCTCGGTATTGTGGACCCTTTGAAAATCTATATAGAATGGAACATGTAGCCTATAGGCTAGCACTTCCTCCCACAGTAAAAGAACATAATGCTTTCCATGTTTCATTATTGAAGAAATATGTACATGATTCTAATCATATAATTGACTGGTATGTGATCTAGGAGGAACCTGAGGGAGAATTCCTACCAGAACCTCAATGCATACCTGACAGAAAGGAAACCCCACTTAGGAACCGAACCATTGCACAGGTCAAGGTGCAGTGCAAACATTTTGGCCCAGATGAGGCTACATGGGAAATGGAAGATTCCATGAAACAAGCATATCCAATTTTGTTTACCCCTATACATACATGTCATATTGATATATAGAACATCAAGGATGATGTTCCTTTAAGGGGGAAGGAATTGTAACAACCTATTTCCCCCAGTCTGTAAAAATAACTATACTGGCCAAGAACCATGGCAAACTCAAAGATTGTGAATGTTTGATTTAACGGACCTTTGTATAAAAAGTATGAGGAATGTAAATGATGTATGAATATATGTTGCATGACTGCTGAGAAGGGGATGTGCTGAAAAGAGACCACGATGGCTAATGAGAGGCGGTGGAAGGGGCCGAGAGTGGTTTCTTTAGCTTCCACCGAACCAAAATCGTACTGGTTTGTACGTGCTCGGGAAAACCAAAGTTCACTCTCAGACCATGAAATGAATTACCTGCCCGGATAGTAGGTGGGGAGGCTCTTCAAGAGTAAATGAGGGGATGGGGTGAACCACCCATCCGTAGAAGCTCTCAAACCTGACCATCGGACAGGGAATTTCATGCCACATGCAACCTCGTAGGAGGAAAGAAGTGTGGAAAGGGATGGGGGGAGAGGGGACCATACATACAGATACACACACACACACACACACGCGATGGGGAATCGTGAAAGGAGAACCAAAGGAACTCTAGGAAATATAGTGAGTCATGAGCAGATGAGAAGGAGAGTAACCTTCATCCTGGACTTTCGACGAGTGGGAAGTAAAAGACTAAGTCTCAAAGCATCGTGGCCTAGCTCGGGGGTGGCTAGTGGTAAATCCATTTGGAGTCGCTGAGCCTACGATTGGGTGGAAATGAGAACCCATCTCAGTAGTTGCATTACACCTGGTGTTTTTTGATAAGTGTTTATGTCCTGTATTTCAAATTGAATGTTCCTGAAATGCATGCCCATGGTTGTACACTCATGAACGATTTATGTATAGAAGTGTTTGACTATTGTGTTTGATCAGAAAAAGGCGGATGCATGCTTATACTTGTATGGCCATATTCGGTTCATTTATATATATGTATATATATACATTGAACAAGTTTAGATTCCAAGTCCGTTCTCAGGGGATCTGTCCCATTTACTTGACTCACGCAATGTCTTGGTTGGATTTCCCCAAAGGCACCTCCTTTCAGGAAAGTTCCCTCACTATTCCAAAGCCGGAGTGAGTTCCTTGAAAGGGATATTGTTCAAATAAATATCTAAGCTTACCTCGCCCCTGTCACAGAGTTCATAACTCAATAAGTTAAGAAGGCCTTTCAGTCATGTCCCCAAGCTTGGTGATAATTACCCAAGAATCCATTGAAGGATTTTGTGGCCTAAGTTTGGAGACCGTGTACCAGAAAGAATGGTTCCCTCAGAGTTTTGGTCTTTCGGTGTTTCAGCACTTGGGAAATCCAAGGGTAAGTTCCCTTGTACTCGCCAGTCACAAAATCCTGATGTATGAAACCCCAAAATAAGTAGAGCGTGGATAAGTCTTGGTGTTTCGGTGTTTTGGCAACCGAGAACCCAACGGTCAGTTTCCTTGTATTAGCCAAACGCGAAATCCCAACTTGTGAAACCCCAAAATAACTATAGCATGGATAAGTTTTGGTCTTTTGATGTTTCGGCACCTGAGAAATCCAAGGGCAAGTCTCTTGTACTCGCCAGTCCCGAAATCCCGACTTGTGAAACCCTGAAATGGCATAGCGTGTCTAGAGTTTGGATGTTTCGATGTTTCGACACCCGGGAAACCCAAGGGCCAGTTCCCTTGTACTCGCTAGTCATGAAGTCCCAACTTGCGAAACCTCGAAATGAGCTTAGCAATGAATACAGGCTTAGGAGTTTAGTCTCTCGGAAAACCTAAGTGCGAGACCTCCTGTCTGCGCATATCACAAAACTCCGACTTGCGAAACCCCGAAATAATAATAGCTCGGATAAGTCTTGATGTCTCGGTATTTCGGCACCCGAGATATCTAGAGGCAGGTCCTTGGTACACGCCAGTCCTGAATTCCCGACTTGTGAAATCCTGACATGGCTTAGTGCATGTAGATTTGGTTTTCGGTGTTTCGGCACCCGGAAAACTGAAGGGTATGAACTCCCCATCCTCTTCTACCATGAAAAACCGGTACGTGAAAATATGAAAGGTGGAATGCCAGGTTTTAATCCGAGGAATTGTTAGATGTGACGAATTGTTGGTTCCTTTCAGATTTCGGCACTTCGAGAGACTAGAGAGCAGGAGAACACATGCATCGTGATTTCTTGAATCGCGAAAGACGAAAGCACCTCTCCAGTAAGGCCTGTGGTCATAGCCAACGATCACATGGGTAAGGATAAGGGATGGTAGGGTCTGCATCAAGCCCCATAGGAATTTGGGGATTCTGTTCCTTGGGGAGAAGAAGGAAAAAGATGAAAAATATTAGTTCTCATAGTGGGTGTGCTACAAATTGGTGTCAGAGCATGGTTACAACACTTGGCCTGCTTGGGCTCAAGAACGGGTTGCGCAAAGACTCCATTCAAAGCACTCTTAACAGGAGTAACCCTCTAACTTAACCCCCTCAATCAAAATTCGAAGTTAAGAATGAAAAATTCCTATTGTGTGTATGCATGTGAAAAATATGATTATTGTGCGGGTTATGAATGTATATAAATATTGACTAACAACAAGCAATTTCCTTTGCACACAAGCAGATGATCAACCACGGGAAATTTTAGACGTATAGAATGGTGACTCACCATGAAGTGGGGGAGGGCTCCAACAATAGAGACGAAGAGTCTGATGAAAGGAGGGCGGTAGGGACCCCTCTAGATCTAGCTGAGACTGTGAGGAGCCTCATGGTCGAATTACAGAGCTGGAAAGCTGACAACGAAAGGATGATAAAAGAGCAAGAGAAGCAAACGAAGATTAATGCAATTTTACTGCAGAGCTTATCTGACATACAAAGGCAATTGCAACATGAACCTGAGATACAGAAACAAGGTCATGTCAGTGGCCACACTGAGAGGAGCACCTCGAGAAAAGTCCACCCCATAAATAAGGGACAAGCATCGGACGATTCTTCTGGAAAGGAAGTTGGCGACTCGGAGGGATCTTCTAGTAGCCGAACTAGTTCTCATTCCTGAAGAAATGGAAAGAAGTGAAAACTTTCCAAGAGTCCTAATATCAAAGAGTTCAAGAAGGCCAAACTACCCTCCTTCGACGGTGAAACAAAGAAGGGAGAGGAAGTGGAGGCCTGGCTGCTTGGACTAAAGAAGTATTTCAGAGTCCATGACATCTTAGAAAACTTGAAGGCCTCAGTAGCCACCTTCAAACTGAATGGAAAATAATCCATTTGGTGGGAAGACCTTAAGAATGTAAAAGGGATTCATGAAGAAGACCTGTCTTGGGAACGATTTGAGAAATACTTCAGGAAGAAGTATCTATCGGAAAAATATTTCGACGAGAAGACTAAAGAATTATATGAACTCAAGCTGGGGCAACTCACCATAGATGAATATGTCAACAGATTCCTCGAGTTGTTGAGGAATGTACCCTACATAAAAGAATAAAAGGAAAAGGCACAATGATTCATCAGTGGACTACCTAAGGACTATCAGAACAGGATTGAAATTGACGAACCAAAGACCCTAGAAGATACTATCCGAAAGGAAAGATATTGTTATGAACAACTTTGGCACCGAACAAGACCTCGCGAAGGCTGGAAGTAGAAGAATAGTTTGGGATTCCAAAAAAGGAGGTTTAAATCCCCAAGATTTAAGGACTATAAAAAGAACTCAAGGATGAGCTTCCCAGCCTGAAGTGTACACCAGCAAAACTTTCCCTCCTTGAGCAGAAATAAACTTCCTGGATCTGCCCCAGTAAAGACTGATAACCCAAAGAGAGAACCTTTGAAATGTTGGGGTTGCAGAGAAGAACATCTACTAAGGGAATGCCCGCACCGACAACAGAACAGTCAGAGAATTTACAACGTTCAACAAGCTACCACTGTCAATGACATGGTCAGGAGTGTGTCACAAATTTATGCATCCTTGGATAATAACCAAGCGGACCACCAAGCTTCAGTGGTGAAAATCGAAGGTATGATCACCAACCATCTAGTGTCTATTTTGATTGACCCTGGTTAAAATTTGAGTTATATATCCCCTAAGGCTATTGATAAATGTAAACTACAACCACATAAAAACGCCAAGCCATGGTTGGTACAGTTAGCCAGTGGCACCATAAGAAGGGTAGCAAAGGTCATACCAGCCTGCCAATTCATTATGGGGGAATTCCCTACCCAAGCAACCCTTAACATATTACCCCTAGGATCGTATGATCTGTTAATTGGTATGGACTGGCTAGCCACCCATAAAGCCAAACTAGACTATTACCATAAAACCATGGAATGCATAAGTGAAGAAGGAAGGAGGATAACCCTTCAATGGATCCAAAAACCTGTCTCGGTGAGACAAATATCAGGTCTTCAAATGAGAAAGTATTGCAGAAAGGAATATCCACTATATGCAATACAGGTGTTGAAAACAATTGAAGGTGACAAACCAAGCCTCGAAGACCACCCCACGCTGAGAGAATACAGAGATGTATTTCTGGAAGAGGTACCAGGTCTACCTCCGAGAAGGAACATTGATTTCTCAATAGAACTTGCACTAGGAGCGGTGCCAGTGTATAGGACACCCTACAGGATGAGCACACCTGAGCTAGTTGATCTTAAATTACCACTGAAAGAAATGATGGACAAAGGCTATATCCAGCCCAACGTGTCTCCATGGGGAGCACCAATCCTGTTTGTGAAAAAGAAAGACGATACCCTCCGATTGTGCATAGATTATAGACAACTCAATAAGGTAACCATAAAGAACAAGTACCCATTACCCAGGATCGATGACTTGTTCGATCAAGTGGGAGGTGCCTGTATCTTCTAAAAGATTGACATGAAATCTGGGTACCATCAAGTCTGAATCAAGGGCGAAGACATCCACAAAACTTCCTTCAGGATGAGATATGGTCACTACGAGTTTGTGGTATTACCATTCAGATTGACCAATGCCCCTACCACTTTTATGTGCTTGATGAACAATGTGCTCAGCAAATTCCTAGACAAATTTGTGTTGGCTTTTATTGACGACATATTAATTTACTCCAAGAATAGAGAGGAGCATGAGGAACAACTTAGGCTTGTGCTTCAAGTTCTTAGAGAACATCATCTCTATGCCAAATTTAGCAAGTGTGACTTTTTCCAGAAGCAAATACATTACTTGGTCCATGTCCTATCTGAAGAAGGGGTAGCAGTAGACCCTGATAAGATCAGGTCTATCATGGAATGGCTTACCCTAAAGGACATTTCGGATATCAGATCCTTTATGGGCTTGGCAGGTTACTATAGAATATTTATAAAAGGATTCTCTAGGATTGGGTGTCCAATCACTACCCTCCAGAAGAAGGGGACAAAATTCACGTGGACACAAAAATGTGAAGAAAGATTTCAAACCCTGAAACATCTACTGACCCACGCACCCGTGATGAAGATCGTTGATTCTGAAGTTGACTTCCTCATGTGCACATATGCATGTAAGGAAGGGCTCATAGGATTCCTTATGCAAGGAGGAAGTGTGGTTTGCTATGAATCCCGAAAATTGAATGAGCACGAGGTCAACTATGTGACCCACAATCTAGAGCTAGCCGCCATAGTGCATGCCTTAAAAATGTGGAGGCATTAGCTCCTAGGAAGAAAGTTTGTACTTATGACAGACTAGTTTGGATTGCGATATCTGTTTGACCAACCAAAGCTCAATGCCAGACAAGCTAGGTGGATGGCCCTCCTTAGCGAGTTTGATTATGAAATCAAACATATTAGGGGAAAGGAAAATAGGGTGGTTGATTCTCTTAGCAGAAGCATGAAAACAATTCACCTGGCAGCGGTAAGCACCTACGAGATGGATGCCAAGGAAAGAGTCAGAAATGCACAAGAGACAGACACATTCTTCCATACCGTGACCTCGTACCTGCAGCAAGAGCCCACAGGGATAAAGTATGGAGGCTACAAGATGATGGAAGGAGGTCTGCTCACTTACAGAAATAGATTGTATATCCTAGATTGTGACGACTTGAAGAGGTTCATAATGGATGAACTACACAAAATACCCTATACTGGCCATCCAAGATACCAGAAGATGATCACGTCCACCAGCAAACAATTCTATTGGCCTAGATTGAAGAAAGAAATACTTGAGTACTTAGACAAATTCATAGAATGCCAACAAGTAAAATCAGAACACCAACACCCAGCAGGATTATTACAACCTCTACCAATCCCGGAATGGAAATGGGAAACCATCTCCATGGATTTCATCACCGGATTACCAACCTCGACCAAGCAGAATGATGTCATCATGGTAGTGGTGGATAAATTGAGCAAGTCCACTCATTTTATCCCCATCAAGTCAACTTGTAAGGCAATAGACATCGCCAACTTATTCATGAAGGAGATATTTAGACTACATGGTATGCCAAAAGAGATCGTGTCTGACAGAGACACGAAATTTACTTCCAATTTTTGGAAATCACTGATGGCTGGTTTGGAGACCAAGTTACTATTTAGCACAGCCTATCACCCTCAAACCGATGGACAGATGGAAAGGGTGAATCAAATATTAGAAGACATGCTCAGGATGCATGTAATGCATCAACCCAAAAGGTGGGAAGACTACCTGCCACTAGTGGAATTCGCCTACAACAATGGCTACCAAGAATCCCTGAAGATGAGTCCTTTCAAAGTCCTCTATGGCAGGCCATGCAACACTCCAGTCAGTTGGAGTAATCCTGTAAATAGAGTTACCATTGGACCTGACATGTTAAAAGAAATGGAACAACAAGTGACCCAGATAAAACAAAATCTAAAGGTCGCTCAGAAAGGACAGAAAAGCTACGCTGACAGAAGGAGAACTCCAAGAGTGTTCCAGGTGAGAGACCACATATATCTCAGAGTTAGGCCCAGGAAGAGTTCCCTGAGGATGGGATCTTGTGCAAAGTTGGCACCTCGGTATTGTGGACCCTTTGAAGTTCTAGATAGAGTGGGACATGTGGCCTATAGCCTAGCACTTCCTCCCACAGTAAAAGCACATAATGTTTTCCATGTTTCATTATTTAAGAAATATGTACATGATTCTAATCATATAATTGACTGGTCTGTGATCCAGGTGGAACCGGAGGGAGAATTCCTACCAGAACCTCAATG
>ML796909.1:44327-101481 GCA_009831015.1 Picea engelmannii | reverse complement strand
AAAGACTATACGGACTCCCGAGCCTACAGTGTTGTTAGAAACGGCATGGACACCATAATGCAACCAGGAACTACCTAGGGCATCCATGTTTTGGCAAGATCTACCACCAAGTTGCGACACTTCTAGAGCAGATATGACGGTTCTGTGTCACAACTGGATGGGATCAATCCTATATCGTAAGAACAAAAGGCAACGAGATGCAACAGTGGGGATGAAATCCTACCCTATATGCTCAAGTTGATTTTTGAAAAAAAAATTATGGACCGTCCATATATATATTTTTTTTATTTTCTGAAACTCAATGAAAAATGTCCGAATACCTAATCAAATCCCTCCCATATAACTCCTGAACCGCTCAAAATGGTTTTTGGTATAAAGAAACTGATAAAGGGGCCCAAAAAAGTGACAAAAAGAGGCCAAAAAGTCTATAAATAGAAGCTGGCAGCTCATTATCACCATTGTTGATTTGGAAATTGACTCTGGAGCCAAAAGACCCCCTTTTCCAAAGATCGTGATTCCGAGAGCTACAGTAGACGAAACGGACTTCTGCTTGGACCAAGTAAGTACAAACTCCCCTATCTTGCATTTCAATACTTCATTTATTAATTTTGAGCGTATTTTGGGGGTGGCCGTCGACCTCAAAATGGTCGGCCCTAGGCAAACGTGGGCTGTCCAGGGACAACCCGCGGGTACCCGCGCGCAGAGCTAAAGCTGCGCGTGAGTACCCGCGACTGTCGCCTCGACAGCCCGCGGGTGCCCCCTGCGCGGTGGAAAAGTTGTCTGAATCAAGAATTAACTCCCCCTATTTCCTTGTGGTTTTGGCAGGATGTATGTTCATTGGAGAGAGAGGGAGCACGAGGCTGCCAATGAGGCAGTGGATGCATATCCGAATGTCATGGCACTGCTGACGCAGTGTGGCTTGGTAAAGTTTTTCCTATGTCTGTTTATGTGCGCTCAACCCAGGCTACTGAATGCCTTGGTTGATTATTGGCACCCAGATGTTGAGGCCTTTATGATAGAGGGGAAATCCTTGGTGCCCACCATCGAGGATATCTACTTTTTGACGGGTCTCTCGAGGAGAGGGGAACCCGTCAATTTTCATACATTTCCTGCGAGGCTGAGCAAAGTCTCAGAATTGATAGAGGAGTACTATGAGGCTGGGACCGATCAGAGATCTTCCTCGGTTCTCATGAGTAGGATTACTAGCCTCGCCCTCCAGACCATTTTATCACTCATTGGGTGGATTAACGGCTCTGCGACCGTGCATCAGGCTGCGCGCGCACAGATGAACTGTGCAATTCAGTGCATGAATGCACAAATTTTTGACTGGAGTACCAAATTACTAGCAAGCATGACAGGTCAGTTGACAACTTGCAGACAGCGGACGCATAGGAACTTCGGGTTTGGGACCATCCTATGTTCGTTTTTCTTTGAGAGAGTTCCATGTTTCAGTCCTCGGTTGACGGTACGAGGACATCTGGCTACTTTCCCTGCAGTGTGCAGATGGGAAGCGTTGCTGCCAAGACAAGGTGGTGGAAGGACCATGGAGGCCTTAAATGACTACTTTTTTGCCTGGCTGTCACGATAGATCCCAGCGATTGAGGATTACCCATATGCAGGGATCGATTTTTCCAGAGATCCAGCGATACCAGTGCCTCCTAGTGAGGAGCGAGGAGAGATGGGTAAGTCTCCACCTATCTAGTTTTTTTTGTGTGCATATGTAGTTTTTATGTCTTTTTGATATATATATCATGTTTTTGTATAACAAAGTTTTTGATGGGTGAACATTGTGTTGCATGCAGATGTGGGACCCGTGTGACCTGTCGATTATGCACAGAACAGGCGCCGCCCACGGCCAGAGGTCGCAGCTATCGCCGCCAGGGGAGAAGCAATAGCATGGAACCTCCCAGCAGGAGAGGCTGAGAGGGTTCTTAGGCGGATTGAGCGGAACTTCACTGAGCTCACTCGCACAGTTCCCATAGTAGAGATAGAGGACTTGTCGCCCTCCTTGCAGACTCATATTGGGGGGGTACCTCGGACATGGGTCCGATTGTTTAGGCGTTTAGGCCAAGATGTACATGATTATAACAGGGCCCATAGGCCCTGAACATACTTGAGACTTTTATGTGCCATGAGCACTGATATGTATATATTTTTTGAGGGTGTAAGCCCAGTGACTCGTTATGGTTCCCACTTTTTGAGGCACTTGCGCCCATCTATGTACTCTAAGGATTTTCGGATGTTTATATATGGTTTTTGTTTCTTTTATATGTCTTTATGGATTATGTGTGCAAAAATGTATTTACATGTGTATGATCATGATCTTTTTATGTGTGAGCAAGATGCCAATCTAAAATGTGATTAGCTAGAGTATCTGTGATTTGATTTAGACTCCTAGGAACATGAAAATATGTAATATAATCAAAGTTGCGTTCCAAGAGACGTACCCTAAGGAATCGTCGGTGTAAAGTTGGTTCATGCACCCGGTATATTCTGTTTAGTTGTGACACAACCAGTTGAGCGTCTAGATAGACCCGGAGACGAGAGATACCCAATGAAAAAGCGTCACGAAGCAACTCAATAACTGCGCTATACTCAACAACATTGTTTGTGGTGTCACCTAAGCATATCCCTCCGGAAGATAACAACTGACCCTGTGGTGTAAAGATTACCCAAGCTGCGGAGGCAAGCCTCCGCATGTGTCGACTAGCAATGTCCGCATACCCAATGAACACTTCGAACTCACTTGACATCTGCCATAGTGACGAAAGATAACATTAATGACACGTCCATGACACGTTTTTCAAAAGAAATGTAAAAAAGTAATAGCACAAAGACTATACATATGTTACAAAAAGTTACCCACAATGACCATTCTATGAGTAATACTTCTTGAGGTAGAGCCCATTCCTAGGCTCTTCCAAAGCATTCCCTTCAAAATCGACCAAACAATAAGCGCCCTTCTTTAAAACCTCCTTAACAATGAAGGGTCTGAACCACATGGGTTTAAACTTTCCTTCCCCCAAGGGGTCCTTATCTTGGTCATAAACCAGAACAAGGTCACCCTCAGAGAAAACCCGAGGACGAACGGACCTACCATATTGACACTTAACCTTATGCTTATGAGCCTCATTGGCCAGGGCCGCATCGCGACGCTGCTCATCAAGCTGCTCAAGGTGTACTAACCGTTCTTCAAGTGGAGAAGTGTCTGGAAATAACTGTACTCTCAATTTCAGAGATGGAGTTTGACATTCGATGGGCAAGACTGCCTCCATCCCGTAAACGAGTTGGAAAGGTGAGAAACCGGTTGCAGTCTTAATTGATGTTCGGTAAGCCCATAATGCCGAGTATAACATCAAATGCCAGTTGGATTTGGCTGAGTTGATGGTTCGCTGTAGCATTGTCTTAAGAGTTTTGTTAACAGCTTTCACCTGCCCATTGGCTTGGGGATAGTAAGGTGAGGAATGTTCTTGCCGTAACCCAAGCTTTGACGTTAACTCAGAAATCATTTGGTTCTGAAAGTGACTGCCATGGTCAGTGACAATCTCTCTCGGGACGCTGAACCGTGCTATAATTTGGTTAAATAAGAAGAGAGTTGCAGTCTCCCCATCATCTTTGAACGTCGGCATAGCTTCGACCCACTTAGTGAAGTAGTCGACAGCCACAATGATATAGCGGTGCCCCCTGGCTGATGGGGGGTTGCAAGTAGTGTAATCAATTCCCCACTTAGTGAAGGGACCGACAGTGATAACAGGAAACATGGGAGCTGGATGTGCTCTCATATTCCGTGAGAAGATTTGGCACGGATGGCACTTCTTGACTGACTCGATACAATATTTAATAAGCGTGGGCCAGAAGTAACCTACTCGTAAAATATTTTGGGTTGTTGCCAACCCAGATAAGTGACCGCCACAAGCTCCTGTATGACAATCGTTGAGCACTATGACGGCCTCCTCATGTGTGAGACATCGACGCAAGATGCAGTCTACACCTCTCCGATACAACGTATCATTGAGTATGAGATAGTTCTTGGCCTGATGGCGTATCCGCCGACGCTCATCACGAGAAGCAGAGGTGGGGCACTTCAAAGTCTGGAGATAGATCAGTATATCTCCATACCAGGGGTCTGATGATTCAATCAAAAACATATCCCCCTGGATAGGCAATTCCTCAGGCACAACGTCACCTGACTCAACCGGAAGTTCCGAGATAAGTTCTGCGAAGACCAGCAACTTTTTGGACTTGGCTGAAACGAAGTCTAAGTCGAACTCTTGGAGTATTACCATCCATATACTGATTTTTCCACCGATAACTCGTCGTGTCAACATGTACTGGAATGGATTCACGACGACAATGATAGTGGTCTTGCGAAACAGAACATAGTGACGGAACCGTTGAACAACATGAACTGCTGCCAACGCAAGTTTTTTGAGATGGGTATAATTAAGTTCTGATCCTACGAGGCCTCGGCTCAGGTAATAGATCACGTATTTGGAAAAAGAATCATCTTCCTGAACTAAAACCATGCCTATGGTTGACTCTGCGGCAGCCAAATATAATAAGAAGTCTTTGTTATAATTTGGTGGTCGTAGCAGAGGTGCGGTAGTAAGGGCGTGTTTCAATGTGTCAAAAGAGCATTGAGCTACCTCATCCCAGAAAAAGGGAACATCTTTCTTCAGTAAACGCATGAAGCCCTTGGTGATTTCGGCATAGTTGGCGATGAAGCCTCGTAAGAAGTTCGCCTTGCCTTGAAGACTCTGAAGTTGTAAGATTGTACGTGGGGGAGGCAACTGGACTATTGCCTCCACCTTAAGAGGATCCACCATGATCCCTGTGGTTGAAACAATGAAACCTAACAAACGTCCTGACGTGACGCAAAAGCTGCACTTGTTGGGATTCAAGCGAATCCTGAAGTAGCGACAGCGTTCGAAGATTAGTCGGAGGTGCATAGGATAATCCTTCCGCTTGCGAGAGCGTGATGCTAAATCATCTAGATAGGCCTCGACTATATGTTTGAGGTCATGAAACGCAAAATGCATGGCCCGCTGGAAAGTGGCTCCAGCATTTTTTAGGCCAAAAGGCATCTTACGATAAGCGAATGTACCCCACGAACAAATGAATGTCGTTTTGTGTTGGTCCTCGGGTTTGATTTGGATTTGGTTATAGCCCGAAAAACCATCCATGAACGAAAAGGCTTCACAACCAGTGCACTCATCGATGATCTGATCAATGAATGGGGTTGGATAATTATTTTTTGGACATGCCTTGTTCAAATCACGGAAATCGGTACAAACACGAATCGTGCCTTGTTTTTTATCGACTGGCACGGGATTTGACACCCATTGAGTCAAGTGAATAGGGTATATGAACCATGCCTTAAGCAATTTCTCAACCTCAGCTTTGATGGTTGTTTCTTTCCTAGGATTAACTGGACGAAGTTTCTGTCGAACAGGATTAGCATCAGGATACGTAGTGATCTCATGTTCAACTATTTTCGGATTGATGCCTGGCATTTCCTCATAAGACCAGGCAAAAACGTCGCAAAATTCTTTGAAAAGATCCGTGTAAATCTGAATCTCTTCGGGGGAGAAATCCGCTCCGACGAAGACATTCTCCATGATGCCAGGGGTTCTGGAGATGTTGATAGGTATGTTTGCAGTGACAGTCATCATATTGCCCTCAGCGTAAATTTCCGGTGTAGCTAAGAGGTTAATGGGACATGGCTGATCTCCCGTCATGGTGATAGTGAATTCTCCTGCCTCGATTCGGTGTAACTCTGGGAGCAAATATGATCTGTGATGAAGATCTTCCAAAGGTCTATCCGGACTAGTCATTGCTTCGATTACAGCTTCATCAGAAGGCAAGACTAAGTCTAATGAATCGGTGGTAGCAAGAGAACCCTGAGCCCAGATAGGCTCTGGAATTGGATCCAACTCTTGCGAGGGAGTCGGATCGGGAGTAGCTGAAGTTTGTTGGACTAGAGAGTACGCTACTTCAGCGGCCGACAAGGGAATGTACATGCCAGCGTGCCATGTCTCATCCATCGTGGCTGATGGGGAAGGAAGAATCCACGGATCCTGAAAGTAAGTTGTGCGAAACGACGAAACATGAAAAATCTATGCCTTGTGGTGGGTCGATATAAACTTGACATCGCCATGAGGAGGTGGATAATCGAAAGTACCCATCAAATATGGGCACAAACAAACTCCTATGTTAATGACACCGGCTTGAGGATTATCTATCATGGGAACCGTGGATGCCCCCAAGGCTGGGTCAGGTCGAGAGAAGGATAATTGATCAATGGTCACTATCCGGCCTTCATGTGGAAACAATAAGACTCGGAAAACTGTAGCGACCACCGCTTGCATTGCATAAGTCCAACTATGACCTAACAATAGATTGTAGTCGATGGGGGCATCAACTACCTCTACTTCGACGCACATGGTCTTCCCCTCTAACTGCACAGGGAAAGAAGGAATGATGCCATGCGGTCGGAAAGAACAACCATCGAACGTAGTGAGGAGAGTAGGTGATGGAGAAAACTCAGGTTGACCAATGGCTTTCCAGCATGCTAACGACATAACGCAATTCGAAGCGCCCTCATCTACCACCGTGCGGAAGATATTCCATGTAAAAGTTTTCGTGGGCTGAGCCACTACTATCTGAAACGCAACATGGTAAGGCAAACGAGGTTTCAAGTCAGTCGTATCTAACATGATGGTACCCGGGTTACAAGTCTCAGTAGAGCCTAAAGCAGTCAACAAGGCTTTCCTCTGAGCATGGAAACTTTGGAGGACCTCCAAAGTGGACATAGCACAAGGGGTTTCTGATAAATCTTCCAACACAGAGTAGTTCTGGGCGGCCCTTGCATTTGGATTGTGAGAAGATCGCTTAAATGCACCTTTCGGAATGCGCGTCATTGTTTCACCCAGCGTCTTATCGATTTGTAGAGGAAGAGATGGGATCTCGGCTTCTTTTCCCTTCTCAGATGCGCTTGGTTGACTATAGTCGTGCGCTCTCGTTGTTATTAAAGCATCACTTTTAACCATATATACGTTCGCGGAAGATGAATTGTTTGGGGGAGGGAAGTTTTCTTGGTTGCCCCCCTCGACACTTGTAGAGGCTTGAGTTAAATTTTGCCCATGCTGAAAGGGATTAGTCAACACGGCTTGTTGTTGCTGTGTGACAAACTTCTGGGCCTCTGCAAGCCGAGGACATAGATGGGTCGGGTGGTCTTCCGCACACAAGTTTCACGGATACCTCATCTTCCTCTTTTCCGTGGTGCCCTCGCCAGCATTATCTGTGGGTTTCTTATCCCCCTTAACCTTCTTGCGTTGTTTTTTCTTCCCTTCGGACTGTTGGGTGGCCTTTGGGTTTGTCGTCTGTACGGAGTGTACTTCCGACGTTCGGGTAGGAGGAGCATCCAGAGCAGTAGTCTGGCTGGCCGCTGAGTGTTGTATAGATAATTGTTGCAATTGTTTTGTCAATTGCTCAGCGGGATTTGTTTTTGCCGAACCACCAATACCATCAGCATGTGGTCCGACTCTCTGTCTAGTTTTATCCAGGATTGATCGTGGAGCATCCGGCAGGATGTTGTATAATAAACTAGACTGAGAATAGATAAGCTCAAACTATTGAGCTCTCATGATGGCATCTTCTTCGGAGAAAACCCCAGAAGTTGCGACATCTTTGGATAATTGTGGCACTAAATACTTAAGGAACCACTCAAGCAGGAATGCTGGTGGAACTGGTACTTTGATGAGACTCTTTCGGCATCTTCACTCTCGGATATGATCAGAGATATGGTCTATTGTAGTCTATTCAAAATTGGCTAGCAACTCTGTGCCGACGTCATATCTCACAGGTAACTGGAAATGGTTAAGGAAGGCCATAGCCAATTCGCCAAAAGAAGAATATCGTGAGCGATCAAGCTCGATGTACCATTTCGTGGAACTCCCGATAAGAGTTCGTTGAAACAATAGCAACTGGACGGAGTCATCTTTCAGTGAGTTAGATGAACACCAAAGGTGGAAAGTAGTCACGTGATCACCTGGATCTTCGTTAGGCTTGGCCTCGAACTTTGGAATGTCTGAAGGCAACTTCGTTGGCATAGGAGGCCAACGTGGATCATGACAGATAGGATCATTTAACAACCGTGTCAAATATGGCAAGTGTAATGTCACCGGGAATGGTAGTTTGGGTTGTTGCTGATAGCCTGGAAAAAGGGGTCCTATAGTTTGACTGGCACCAGGTTGCCAGGAAAAGTTTGGCTACTGGCCTGGGTTCTGGTAGAAACCATGGTCCTGACCAGCGTAAGGGTTTTGCACCTAAGGAGACATCATTGGTTGATTCCCCATAAAGGACATAGGATGTTGGGAATTCATCGTGTTTGGCGGACTTTGGGAAGGATTACCCCATGCCGGTCCTGTTGGGAGAGGCATAGCAGTCTTTCCGGGGTTCCATTGACTATGAAAAGAATTACCCCAGAACGGCATTCTAGCGGAGGGAACGGATCCTTGTGAGTTCCAAGGTCCTAGTATATGTGCCCCCGGCGCAGGAATAGTACCCTGTGCCGGAGTAGACTGTCCAAATATGGGAGTGCCCCCAGATGGGAAAGTAGTGGGTGTGAACGTGTTGTTACCAAACGTCACGTTCCAAACAAACAGTGATGAACCTACCGGCTGAGTTTGCGCAGGTGGTCCTTGACTCCCGGCTCCAAGTGAACTCGTGTGTGCAGGCTGCCCGGCGGTCTGCTGATGCGGACCACCGAGCGACGGGGACGAAGGAGGAATATGAACTCCAGCATGAGGAAAAGCATTGAAAGGGACAGGAATGCCCCCAAGTTGACCTTGCAGAGGAGCATTAGAGCTCCCTGCCCCCAGACCCAAAGTTTGTAAAGTGTAGTGAGTGTGTGCAGGACTTGTTCCTGAACTAGGCATGCCGTATAAAAACAAAGAGCTTGTCGCACTAGAGGTGAAGGGATTTGTGGTCTCCACGATAGATGGGGTCGGTCCACTTTGCGACGTAGTTGCGGCCGGGCCCATGGTGGTCCGGACTGACGACGACAAGTTAGGATATGCTTCTCCTATGGTGACAACGGTGATGGGAATGGAAGAATTCCCAGTTGAAGTAACAACGTTGTTTTCCATAACTGGGTTAGGCACTGACAGGCGTTCGTAAAATTGAATTGGCACAATAACGTCCAGCCAAGTATCAGTGGTTGGGGTTTCAACCACGCCAAGATTGGCGATTGATTCCTCCGGGAGTTGTTCGGGCTCAAAAGCCTTGGTTGCTTCGAAAGACCCTTATTGGTCTAGCTTCCGCCTCAATGGTGGCGGGGGTGGCTCCAGTATAACCGGCCGCAGGCCCAGAAGCCTTCGTGACCGACGAAGCTCTGAATCCTCCACTGTGTGAGAAGATTCATGACACGCTAAGGTATTCCACACGAACAAACAGTAGCACACACTAAAAGAAGCCCCTATGAGATAAGACAAGCAATCACTAACTATTTTGAAGAACAGTTACAACAACCAACATTAGAGCAACTTACCGGTGCAAGTGCAACTCAAATACGGAAGCACCCTCCGGATATACTTTGCAAAGCATGGCCCAATGTCTGTCCTAGGTACCACGGTATACCCCGGCAGTCACCTGTGTATGTCCCTAGAAAAGATTGGCAACTAGTTTTCCAGCACGCGAACAGTCACCAGGCGGGTACAGTCGATAGTCGAGTAGACCACAATGAGCAGGGTATCAAGCTCGAAACCTGTCAAGGGTATCGAGAGAAAATGGTCTGGAAGAAAACTGAGGACCTCGAACGGATTTGAGACCCACGAAGCCCCGTGGCAAATGCAAATGACGGAATCCCTTAACAAATCCTCGATATGTGTTCTCCACTACGCTCGGTCCAGCTTTGGAGGGGTTATCTCCACTACCTTTCTTTACGCGACCTCGTGTTTAGCCCCTGTGTTAGAGGGAGGTCCCGGATAACTTTCACACAACTGGACTTCTACACTCCCTATTGACAGACTCCAATGTTTGGTTTGAGTTGCCTTGGAGAATTTACTCTCCAACCTATTCCAAGGCCCTAGTCCTGATCTAGTGTATGCACCTTACAAACAAAAAGTCTAATAGTTTTTAATTAGCGTTGCTTTTAATGGGATTTTTTACATCACAAGGTATGGAGGTGAAACTGATGGTGTGTAAAGACTCAAAGAAAAATGAACAAGAAATGCTTGGAAACAAAAACTTTTACAAAAAAAATGCAAAAACCAGCAACTTTTCAACAAGAAGGATTTCTTTTCTTTTTGAATTTTCTAATATTTCATGCAGAAAAACATCAAGGAATTTCGCTCAATCTGCGAGCTACTTATGTGCTAAATGCACTGCAAAACTTATGAAAAAGACTTCTTCCTAGCTACTGATACAACAACACAATCTCCAAACCAAGAAGAAAATGAAACAAGAGAATTTTTTTTTATTTAATTGCAAAAAGACGCAACAAAGGGAAAATGTCGACAAGCACAAAACCAAGAAAACAAAAATAAAATTCTGGCTTAAAGCGCAGATCGCAAAGAATCAGAGAAAAGACACGAAAAAACAATCAAGAAAGCACCGATTCTAACACTTGTCTAAAAACCATAAAACAATTTTTTTCTTTTGTCTTTTCTATCAAAACATCAACTCATAAAAACACTGGTTAAGGATAAGAGGCCCTAACCTGCTGACTGTGCAACCCCAGAATCAAAACCCCTGAGAGGAACACTTCTCACCACAGGAAGGGATGACTGCCCCACCCAGGCTGAAAAGCAACCAATCAAGCCCACGACTGTCACTGAAACAGCACGCATGCAAACGCGTGCTGAGCTATAACAGCGAGCGGGTACCCGCGGGCTAAACTTGAACAGGCCACGGGTCTGTATAAAATCTAAAGACAAACAAAACACAGGCAGACCAAACCTAAAAAAGGCCTCTGGTATTGACAACCAGGGTCTCTAAAAGGCTTGGATGCTTCTACTTTAACAGAAAAGGAAAATGAATGCCAAAGAAAACAACCAGAATAAAGCAGACTGAAAACAGGATAGTAAACCAGCAAGACCCAGACATGATCCAGAAAGCCCCCTGAGAAGGTAAACTTCTGACAGGGAAGAGGAGACTACCTCTCAAGCTTTCTTAGTCCTACACGCTACTGAAACCTCTGCAGCAAGCGTTCAAACGCGGGCTATAGAAAGTTAGGGTGCGGGTTACACGCGTGCAGACCTTCTGCAGGCCGCGTGTACCTCTGTGTGTCTCGATAATAAATGTCAAGCAATAGTCAAGGAAAAACTGGTATTGATAACCAGGTTCCCTGCTAGCTCTGACCTAACAGAAAACAAAACAAACAAAGAAACGGAAAATTTATTCCTTAAAACTACCCAAAAACCTCTCTTGAATCCGGAAACCCTAAGAGTAAAATGTCCCCAGTGGAGTCGCCAATTCTGTTGTTGGGAAATATTACCCTACGGACTAACAAGCTAGGGCTTAAAATTGGATGCAGATCATGACCCTTAAGAAATTACTTTTAATCTACCACCCCAAACCTCAAACCCTTTTTCACATGCAAACATGGAAAGAACCTACTAACCTTTTTACTGATGTTTGGTGTAGATCCTCCATTGCGCTTTTGTCCTCTTGCTTGCGCTGCTCCTTCCAAAGTTCACCTGCAATTAAGACAAAAACACTACGCATGCATGCTATTTTTCTACTTGTGGGTTAGAGATTAAGCATTAATCGAATAAAACATACATAAGTCATGCATTGGGACGGGAAAAGTATTCTTTTATTAATCTCAAGATGAATCAACTTACAATAATGATAGAGATCGGCCACCGTTCCTCGATCCTCATCCTGGGCTCCTCCTCTTCTTTGTCCTCCAACTGCTTTGCTTGAATTCTCGTTAGGCTTGAGGAAATGCTAAAGGGTTGGGACAAATGGATTTGGCAATTGGGAAGAGTTTCTTTGCTATCTTTTTCCTCCTCCAAATAGTACCCCTACCCCTTCTTTTATAGGCTAGAAGGAGCTAGGGTTTTGGACGAACTCTCGGCCATGCATGGCTGGGAATTCCAGTTAACTTTCCTGTTTTGTGCTTTGTTAGGTAAACGCGTGTTGTAGTGGGCCAGCCAGTGTTCCAACACGTGCAGTGGAAGGCCTGCCAGCGTTCCAACGCTCCCAGTAACGCGTTAGGGCACGGGTTACTTAATTTAAGAGGTTTTTCAAGAGTTTGTTCAGCATGGCCTTGGCAAGGAAGGGATATGAGTTGGCTTGATGCCAGGTAAGCATGTGTGGTGCAATTTAGGGTTATAATAGGGTGGCTAGTGGTAAATCCGCTGGGAGTCGCTACGCCTACGGTTGGGTGGAAATGAGAACCCCTCTCAGCAGTTGCACCCACTTCTGGTGTTATTTCTGATAAGTGTTTTACATATTGCATCCTGAAATTCATATACCGATATATACATGCTCATAGAACTGTGAAATTATTAACGATTATAGTATAAGAATGTCTGTGCAGTGTTTTGATAAGAAATGTTAGATATATGCTTATAACAGAAAGACCACACATGGATTATGTTGATAAATTAATTTAATTAGGCATGAGTTGAACCAAGTCAGGCTTCCAGTCCATCCGCGAGAGTTTGTTTCCCTTTGTCTGTCTCCAGGAAATCCCCAGAATAGACCTCTTCGCAGAGATTTCCTCCTTGGAAAGGTTTACTAAGAACCTGGTAAAAGGACTTGAATGTGCAAGTCTTAATAACTCTGTACGAGGAGGAATGAACCTCTTAAAATTCCAAAGTAGCAGCGTAGGGATAAGTCACGAATCGACAGACAAGATCCTGTCGGAAGACCCATGGCCATTCACGACCATCAGATTGACGAAAGTAACAAGGGCGTTACATACCTTACCCATTTTTCTCTCTATCTTCATGAATAGCGATGAAATCGGGATCGTATACCCCTCCCCCCCAAGGTCCATGAGAACATTTGGACCGTTGATCTTTCCACATCCGCGAAGTAGTGGAAGAATGAGTGAGGTGGGACAGATCTGAACCGTCAGATCTTGAGCAGATACCCGTCAGCCGTTGGATCTGACAGAAGTTGCGCGAGGGTTAAGTTCGTGAATAGAAGGAAAAATCCCGAAAGGAGGATTGGCTCATTGGGGTTTCACATATCGGGAAATCGGAAGTCTCGATGACACGAGATCGGGAATTTCCATGTGAAATTACCCGGAAGCAATCTGGGTCGTCCATCTAAGAGAAGACGCGTGTCATGCGATCGTCCATTCCGGAGATCTGGGCACTAGACATCGAGACGTCGGCATTCAGGAAATCAGATTTCTTGAGGTCATGAAAGTCGGGACATCAGAAGTCTTGAAAAAGCGAGGAGCAATCTGAACCATCCATTCACTTGGGACGCATGTCAGAGATCTGAAGGGAGTCAGAGTCTGACATTTCACGAGTCCTAGGGACGAGGCATCCAGGACATCAGAAGTTATGTAATCCCGAGAGTTAACCAGGACCATCCATCGAAGGAGTACGCGCGACAGCAATCGGATCCATCGGGAAAGTCCTGACAGGAAGTCGTCTATCGACATATTGGTCATCGGGATGTCGGGAATCCTGGTGACGAAAGGTTTGGCCATTTCAGAATTGCGAAGTCTGAAACCCCGACAAGAAGAAGATTTCCATCATGGGGCCAACTGTCAGCCTATCGGAGAATTGGGATTCGAGGGATCGGCAATCCCGTGGGCAAATGTTTTTCATCATTAGAAACCCCAAAGCCCCGATAGGTGGTAGGATGATGGTCATATAGAGGGAGGTAGTATGGACCCAAAAGGTCTGGCCCAGGGGACTAGCGAAAACTAACATCATATCGAGATATCAGGGTTTCTAAGGACAAAATTTTTGTGCATTTCGACATTCCGATGTTCGAAACCCCAATGGGATACAAGGCTGCAGTCTTGTGAAATAGTGGTCACGTGGGCCAGAGGTCTAGCCCGAAGAGCTAACGAAAGTTGGAGTGCCTCGGGATTTGAAGGATCAGGAATCCCGTGGGTCAATGTATTGCGGCACTTAAAATCTTGAAAACAAACGAGAAGTAAGACTGCGGTCATGGGGATGACGGTCGTATGGGCCAAGAGCCTAGCCAGGAGAGCTAGTGCATAAAGACCACGTCGGGATTCGAAGGATCGCGAATCCTGATGACGAGTGTATTTCGACATTGAAAAGTCTGAAAACCCGATGAGGAGGTATGGGTGCGGTCATATAGGGGGGAGGTCATGTGGACCAGAGCATATCCAGGTGGGTTAACGCGTAAAGGGCGTGGATCGGTAAAATTGCTCATCTCAGATCGGGAGTTCGAGAGGACAGGAACTTTTGTCGTCAGGGATCACGAAACTCTGAAACTCGAAGTTATCATCGAGGAAAGGTCACAGGCACGGGAAGAAGAGGCCATGACAGGGTAATAAATACCTGTAGATCGGGATTGGCCTTTCGCTGCTGCGAGCTTCGAGGATTCTCATCATTGAGAAATCAACGAAAAAGTTTGATTATAGGTAGTGGGTGTGTTACAAAGTGGTATCAGAGCATGGTTACAACACTCGGCATGATTGGGATCATGAACGAGATGTGCATAAGCTCCGTTCGAAGCACTCCTATGAGGAGTAACCCCCTAACTTGACTCTCTTGTCCAGGATTAAAACTTCAAAAATGAGAACCCGACTGTGTATGCTTGTGAAAGAGTTATAAATTATGCGCAAATTATAAAAATGTATTTAACTCTTGACTAATATCCAACGGTTTCCTTTTTCACTCTAGCGGACGATCAGCAGCGGGAACCTACAAGCATAGAGTATGGTCACTCACCAAGAGATGGGAGAAGGCTCCCACAATAGAGGCGAAGAGTTTGACGAAAGAAGAGCAATAGGAACCCCTCTGGACCTAGCCGAAACTATGAGGAGTCTCATGGCTGAATTGCAAAGCTGCAAGGCCGACAATGAAAGGATGATGAAAGAACAAGAAAAGCAAACCAAAATTAATGCAGTTCTACTGCAGAGCTTATTTGACCTACAACGACAAATGCAACATGAACCTGAGATGCAGAATCATGGTCGTGTCAGTGGCCATACTGAGAGAAGCACCTCAAGAAAGGTTCACCCCAGAGGTAAAGGACCAGTTCCAGACGATTACACTGAGAAGGAAGCTAGCGATTCAGAAGGCTCTTCCAGCAGCAAGACCAGTTCCTATTCTCAAAAAAAATAGAAGAAGCAAAAGACTTCCAAGAGTCATAAATTTGAGGAATTCAAAAAGGCCAAACCTCCCTCCTTCGACGGTGAGATAAAGAAGGGAGAGGAAGTTGAGGCCTGGCTACTTGGACTGAAGAAATATTTCAGAGTCCATGATTTTTTAGAGAATTTGAAGGCCTGAGTGGCCACTTTCAATCTAAACGGAAAGGCTTCCATTTGGTGGGAAGACCTTAAGAATATGAAAGGGTTCCGTGAGGAGGACCTGTCTTGGAAACAATTTGAGAAGTACTTTTGGAAGAAGTATTTTTCGGAAAGATATTTCGATGAGAAGGCTAAAGCGTTTTATGAACTCAAATTGGGACAACTTACTATGGAGGAATATGTCAACAAATTCCTCGACTTATTGAGATATGTACCCTACATCAAAGCAGAGAAGGAGAATGCGCAACGCTTCATCAGTGGGCTACCCAAGGAATACCGGAACCAAATTGAATTTGACGAGCCAAAGACTTTAGAAGACACTATAAGAAAGGCAACATATTGTCATGAACAATATGGACATTGGGCAGAGTCTCGTGGAGACTGGAAACAGAAGAGTGGTTCAAGGTTTCAGAAAAAGGGGAGCAAATCCTCAGGATTTAAAAACTACAAGAAGAACCCCAGAATGAACTATCCAGCCCGGAGTGTACTCCAACAAAACTTTCCCTCGGTGGACGGAAACAAAACTTCTGGACCTATGCCAGTGAAAACTAATAACCCAAAGAAAGAACCTCTGAAATGTTGGGGTTGCGGAGAAGTAAATCTCCTGAGAGACTGTCCACACCGACAACAGAACAATCGGAAAGTCTATAACATTCACGAAGCTACCACAGTCAATGATGTAGCAAGGAGTGTGCCACAGATTTATGCAGCCTTGGATAATAACCAAGCTGACCACCAAGCTTCAGTGGTGGAAATAGAAGGTATGATTTCCAACCATCTAGTGTCTGTTTTGATTGACCCTGGTTCAAATTTGAGTCATATAGCCCCTAAAGTTGTTGATAAGTGTAAGCTGCAGCCATGAAAGCAAACTAATCCATGTTTGGTACAGTTAGCCACTGGCACCAAGAGAAAGGTAGTAGAGGTCATACCAGCCTGCCAATTTATGATGGGTGAATTCCCCACCCAAGCAACCCTTAATGTATTACCCCTGGGATCGTACTATATGTTGATCGGTATGGACTGGCTGGCTGCCCATAAAGCCAAATTGGATTGTTACCATAAAACCTTAGAATGTGTGAGAAAAGAAGGAAAAAGGATAACCCTCCAAGGGATCCGAAAATCGGTCTCGGTGAGACAAATATCAGCCCTGCAAATGAGAAAGTATTGCCGAAAGGGATGTCCTCTATATGCAATACAGGTCTTAAAAACAATCGAAGGTGCTAAACCAAGACCTGACGATCACCCTATCCTAAGGGAATACAGAGATGTGTTTTCGGAGGAGGTACCGGGTCTACCTCTGAGAAGAGACATTGACTTCTTGATAGAGCTCGCACCAGGAGCGGTGCCGGTGTCTAGAACACCCTACCGGATGAGCACACCTGAGTTATTTGAACTCAAATTGCAATTGAAAGAAATGATGGATAAGGTTTATATTCGACCCAGCGTGTCCCCATGGGGAGCACCAGTCCTATTTGTGAAAAAGAAGGATGGAACCCTTAGACTATGTATAGACTATAGACAACTCAATAAAGTAACCATAAAGAACAAATACCCCTTGCCCAAGATCGATGATCTATTCGATCAGTTGAGGGGTGTGTCTATTTTCTCAAAGATTGACTTGAGGTCAGGATACCATCAAGTCTGAATTAAGGGTGAAGACATCCATAAAACCTCTTTCCGGACACGGTATGGTCATTATGAGTTTGTGGTAGTGCCATTTGGGTTAACCAATGCCCCTGCCACTTTCATGTGCTTAATGAACAATGTACTCAGTAAATTTTTACATAAATTTGTACTAGTCTTCATTGATGACATATTAATCTACTCTAAGAATAGAGAAGAACATGAAGAGCACCTTAGACTTGTGCTGCAAGTGCTAAGAGAGCATAATCTCTATGCTAAATTCAGAAAATGTGACTTCTTTCAAAAGAAAATACATTACTTGGGACATGTTTTGTCCAAGGAAGGGGTAGCACTAGATTCGGACAAGATCAGGTCTATCATGGAATGGCCTACCCAAAAGGATGTCTCAGACATCAGATCCTTTATGGGATTAGCAGGATATTATAGGATATTTATAAAAGGATTCTCCAAGGTTGGTTGCCCAATCACTGCCCTCCAGAAGAAGGGGGAAAAATTCCTGTGGACACAGCAATGTGAAGAAAGATTTCAAACCTTGAAACATCTACTGACCCATGCACCCGTGCTGAAAATCGTTGACCCAGAAGCTGAATTTCTTGTGTGCAAAGATGCCTGTAAAGAAGGGCTCGGAGTTGTCCTTATGCAGGAAGGAAAGGTGATCTGCTATGAATCCCGAAAATTGAATGAACATGAGGTCAACTATGTGACTCATGATCTAGAACTGGCTGCCATAGTGCATGCCTTAAAAATGTGGAGGCATTACCTCTTGGGAAGAAAATTTGTGCTTATGACAGATCACTGTGGATTGCGGTATTTGTTCGACCAGCCAAAACTCAATGCTAGACAAGCTAGATGGATGGCCCTCCTTAGCGAATTTGATTTTGAAATCAAACACATTAAAGGGAAGGAAAATAGGGTGGCCGATGCCCTCAGCAGAAGCATAAAAATGATTCACCTGGCAGTGGTGAGTACCTGCGAGACAGATGTCAAGAACAGAAACAAAAATGCACAAGAAACAAAACCCTTCGTTCAAACTGTGACCCTATACCTACAGCAAGAACCCTCTGAAGGAAAATATGAAGGCTACCAGATAACTAAAGGAGGTCTGCTCACCTACAGAGATAGAATGTACATCTGAAATCATGACAACTTGAAGATGTTCATCATGGATGAACTACATAAAAGACCCTACACTGGTCACCCAGGATACCAGAAAATGATCACTGCCACCCGAAAGAAATTTTATTGGCCTGGATTGAAGAAGGACATAGCCAAATATTTGGCCCAATGCATAGAATGTCAATAGGTTAAAGCGGAACATCGACACCCAACCAGACTACTACACCCTTTACCCATCCCAGAATGGAAATGGGAAACCATCTCCATGGATTTTATCACTAGATTGCCAACTTCAACCAAACAGAATGATGCCATTATGGTAGTGGTGGATAAACTGAGAAAGTCTGCTCATTTCATCCCTGTCAAATCAACCTGCAAGGTGATAGATATCGCCCAGGTATTCATGAAAGAGGTGTTCTGATTACACGACATGCCGAGGGAGATAATATCGGACAGAGACACAAAATTTACTTCCAATTTTTGGAAGTCACTGATGGCGGGATTAGAGACTAAATTGATGTTTATCACCGCCTATCACCCTCAAACTGAAGGATAGATAGAAAGAGTAAATCAAATATTAGAAGATATGTTAAGGATGCATGTAATGCATCAGCCCAGGAAATGGGAAGACTACTTGCCATTGGTAGAATTCGCCTACAACAAAGGCTACCAAGCATCCTTAAAGATGAGTCCCTTCGAGGTAATCTATGGTAGGCTGTGTAATACTCCAGTCAGCTGGAGTAACCCTATAAACAGGATTTCTATTGGACCCGATATGTTGAAGGAAATGGAACAACAAGTGACTCAGATAAAACAAAATCTGAAGGTCGCTCATAACCGACAGAAAAGTTACGCTGATCAAAAGAGAACTCCAAGAGAGTTCCAAATGGGAGAACATGTATATCTCAGAATTAAGCCCAGAAGAAGTTCCCTGAAAATGGGAGCTTGTGCCAAATTGGCACCCCAGTATTGTAGACCCTTGGAGGTTCTAGATAGAGTGGGACCTGTAGCCTATCGGCTAACACTTCCTCCCACAGTAAAAGCACATAATGTTTTCCATGTTTCATTATTGAAGAAATATGTACATGATGCTAATCATATAATTGACTGGTCTGTGATCCAGGTGGAACTGGAGGGAGAATTTCTATCAGAACCCCAATGCATATTGGATAGAAAGGAAACCCCGCTCTGGAACAAAACCATTGCACAGGTCAAGGTGCAGTGGAAACATTTTGGCCCAGATGAGGCTACATGGGAAATGGAGGATGCCATGAGACAGGCATATCCAATTTTGTTTACTTATGTACATGCAATACATGTTAGTAGATAAGAACATCGAGGATGATGTTCCTTTTAAGGGGGAGGGAATTGTAACACCCTGTTTCCCCTAGCTTGTAAATATAACTGGACTGGCCAAGAACTATGGAAAACTCATAAATATGAATATGTGATGTACATGGACCTTGAGGAAGAGGTCAATGAATGTGAATAACATTGTGAATTTATTGCAGGAATGCTGAGAGGGGATGTGCAGAAAAAGAGACCACGATGGCGGTGGAGGGCACCTGAAAAGGTGGCGTTAAATTCCACCAAGAATTAACACCGTATTTGGACTCCACTGGCTCGGAGAACCAAAAGCGGCTCGCTAGCCCCGAATTTAATGTCTCGCAGGCTGGTAGGCAGATGGCTTAATGAGGGATGGGATGGTGAACTGCCCATCCGTAGAGCCATCAGGCCTGATCAGCGCGAGGTAAATCGTGCCACACGTAACCTCGCAAGAGGATAAGGCATATGGTAGAAGCGATTGGGGGGGAAGATGCGAGGGGAACTCTGGCATTACGCAGAGTGAGTGATAGCAGAGAGGGAGGATTGTAACCTTCGTTCCTGGTCACTGGCAGACAGAGAGATGCAGTCTCAGAACATCGTGGTCTCAGCTCGGGGGTGGCTAGTGGTAAATCCGCTGGGAGTCACTACGCCTATGGTTGGGTGGAAACAAGCACCCCTCTCAGCAGTTGCACCCACTTCTGGTGTTATTTCTGATAAGTGTTTTACATATTGCATCCTGAAATTCATATACTGATATATATATGCTCATAGAACTGTTAAATTATGAAGGATTACAGCATAAGAATGTCTGTGTAGTGTTTTGATAAGAAATGTTAGATATATGCTTATAACAGAAAGACCACGCATGGCTTATGTTGATAAATGAATTTAATTAGGCATGAGTTGAACCAAGTCAGGCTTCCAGTCTATCCGCGGGAGTTTGTTTCCCTTTGTCTGTCTCCAGGAAAGCCCCGGAATAGACCTCTTCACAGATATTTCCTCCTTGGAAAGGTTTACTAAGAACCTGGTAAAAGGACTTGAATGTGAAAGTCTTAATAACCCTGTATGAGGAGGAATGACCCTCTTAAAATTCTGAAGTAGAAGCATAGGGATAAGTCACGAATCGACGGACAAGATCCTGTCAGAAGACCCATGGTCATTCACGACCGTCAGATTGACGAAAGTAATAAGGGCGTTACATACCTTGCCCCTTTTTCTCTCAATCTTCGTGAATAGCGATGAAATCGGGATCGTAGACCCCTCCCCCCAAGGTCCATGAAAACATTTGGACCGTTGATCTTTCCACATCTGCGAAGTAGTGGAAGAATGCGTGATGTGGGACAGATCTGAGCCATCAGATCTTGATCATATACCCATCAACCATCGGATCTGATAGAAGTTATGCGAGGGTTAAGTTCATGAATAGAAGGAAAAATCCCGAAAGGAGGATTGGCTCATCGGGGTTTCACATATCGGGAAATTGGAAGTCTCAATGACACGAGATCGGGAATTTCCATGTGAAATTACCCGGAAGCAATATGGGCCGTCAATATGAAAGAGGATGCGTGTCACACAATTGTCCATTCCGGAGATCCGGAGACTAGACATCGAGACGTCGACATTCGAGAAATCAGAGTTCCTGAGGTCGTGAAATTCGGGACATCAGAAGTCTCGAAAACGCGAGGAGCAATCTGAACCGTCTATTCACTTGGGACACATGTCAGAGATCTAAAGGGAGTCGGAGTCCGGAATTTCACGAGTCCTAGGGACGAGGTGTCAAGGACATTAGAAGTTGTAGAATCCCGAGAGTTAACCAGGACCGTCCATCGAAGGAGGATGCGTGACAGCAATCGGAGCCATCAGAAAAGTCCCGACAGGAAGTTGTCTATCGTCATATTGGTCATCGGGATGTCGGGAATCCTGGTGATGAGAGGTTTGGCCATTTTGGAATCATGAAGTCTGAAACCCCGACAAGGAGAAGAGTGCCATCGTGGGGCCAACTGTCAACCTATCGAAGAATTGGGATTCGAGGGATAGACAATGCCATGGGCAAATGTTTTTCAGCATTAGAAACCCTGAAGCCCCGATAGGTGGTAGGATGGCGGTCATATAGAGGGAGGTTGTATGGACCCAAAAGGTCTGGCCCAGGGGACTAGCAGAAACTAACATCATATCGGGATATCAGGGTTTCCGAGGACAAAATGTTTGTGCATTTCAACATTGCGATGTTCGAAACCCTGATGGGAGACAAGGTTGCAGTCTTGTGAAATAGTGGTCACGTGGGCCAGAGGTCTAGCCCGGAGAGCTAACGGAAGTTGGAGCGCATCGAGATTTGAAGGATCGGGAATCCCGTGGGCCAATGTATTGCAACACTTAAAATCTTGAAACCCTGACGAGAAGTAAGACCACGGTCACAGGGATGACGGTCGTATGGGCCAGGAGCCTAGCCAGGAGAGCTAGTGCATAAAGAGCACGTCGGGATTCGAGGGATCGTGAATCCTGAGGATGAGTGTATTTCGACATTTAAAAGTCCGAAAACCCGATGAGGAGGTATGGCTGCGGTCATATAGGGGGAAGGTCATGTGGACCAGAGCATAGCCAGGAGGGCTAACATGTAAAGGGCGCGGATCGGTAAAATTTCTCATCTCAGATTGGGAGTTCGAGAGGACAGGAACTTTTTTCGTCAGGGATCACGAAACTCTGAAACCCAAAGCTATCATCGAATTAAGGTCACAGGCGCGGGAAGAAGAGGTCGTGATAGGGTAATAAAGAACTGTAGATCAGGATTGGCCTTTCACTGCTGCGAGCTTCGTGGATTCTCATCATTGAGAAATCAACGAAAAAGTTTGATTGTAGGTAGTGGGTGTGTTACACACACTAGAAATTAGTGTCTGATTTAATAAAACTGAAAGGCATGTGCTCATAAAAAAATGTTCCCCACCTAGTGGTAAAGGTGGTTTTATATTTATCAAACCATTTGAGGTGAATATGATTGTATCCTCATAATTCATCTAATAAAGAAATCATCTAGGCTCTAGCTATCTAATGAAGGATGAGCTCCATATGAGGTAAGGAAATTTTTTATTTTACACTCACCTTATTTAGAGCATGAAAATCGACACACAATTGTATGTCACCATTTTTCTTACGAACATGCTCTAAATTTGTTACCCACTAATGCAGACCCCCGAACCCTCGGGTCAAGGTCCTTGAAGGATATTTCTAAATCTTCCCTTGAGCCTGATTGACTCTTTGATTTTCCCTCGAGGAATATCTCATACACTTACGGTGTATCCACAGATCCTTATGAATTGAGCCTGCGTGAACAAACACCAGGCGCAAACCCAAATATCCTTGACCACAATAATGTCGCGTCCTTTGCTGATTCGGGACTTTAGGTCTCGCAATTTCATGATCCCTATTGTCGATTTTCTCGGCCCTCTACTGCCGAAACTCGAAATGTCGATTCACTGAAATGTATGGCCGCGTCCTTCTCCACAGTCGTATCACGTTTCACGATTTCGGGAATTTTAGAACAAGGAACCCCTATCTCTTGTCTTCGAAAGTCCTGAAATGCCAAACCCTGATGCGTTCAGCAAAGGCTGGCTCCCCTATGCGAATTTTCACCGATTCAGAGTTTCGGACTTCGCGTCTTAGCGAATCCTAATGCAAGGCTTCCGACTCTCCAACCTACGAAACCCCAAAACATTCAACAAAGTTTTGACTCCACCTGGTGACAAGTATGCCACCTGTCTTCTCCGCTATCCTCTATCTCTGACATGGATTCTTGCCACCTGTCACTCAATATTTTCGGCTTTCGGGACTTGAACGAACCTCCAATTTATGTCCCTCTATCACTTCTAGACCCCGAATTCCAAAATGGAACTTTCCACAGGGTCAAAGACTTATAAGCCTCCATTCGATCCAACGCTTAACTTCTCCACAACTCTCCTGGATCCTATGGTCCTTGCTATTTCGTGAATCCTCCACAGAGAATTTCGACCGCTCGTTTCCTCCTTGACAGCTCTTGCAAAATGAACCAATGTTATTTCACTGGAACTTAACCTCTGTGAGACGTTTTCAATCTTTGTCTTCCTTTGGATACTTTCAAAGGTGTTGACCCTCCTGAGATTTCACTTGCAACTCAAGTCTCAAAAGGACCCATGTGCGCACTCCTTGCGACAGAATTTAAAATACTTCTAAGTATTTGATTCTTTGACTTCGTGCACTCCTTGCAACAATAGTCCTTCAACTCTCCCCTTGGTTGATGAGTTATAAGTTTTCAACCAGCCTACGCACACCTTGCACGACTTCTGTGCTTCACTTGCACTTTTGTTGGAATGAGAACAACGGTATCCCTCTTGAGCTTTCAGAGATAAACTCTGAACCTTCTTTAACGCACTCCTTGCGGACGTTTCACTGCACTCCTTGCAGGAACTCTCACTCAGGAAGAGAAACAATTGAAACTCATTCACTCTCTCTCTCTCGGACTTCAAACATTCAACATGAAATCATACATTCAACACAGTATTAAATCAAATGTATAACAGAGAGAATAAAACAACTAGCAGCATACCATTCAGCATGTATACACAGAAAACATCATAACACCATGAGTATGATTCATAGCTTCATATATTACCTCAAAGCTTCTGTACATGGGTTCTTCTCTACTACAACTTCCTTCTTCTTCTGCCCTATGCTAATGTTCTAATAATACAATAATACAAAGATGAGGGTGTCTATATCTGTTTTCCCTCCTGCTCTTCTAAACTGTCTAATCTATAATTCAAATCTACCTACTTTCATTAACTATGCATAAATGCCTCTACATTCTACAGATGAGAGCGAATCTCTCATGATCCATTTACAATATGCAAGTACGCCTCCCTTTAACCATTACATTAATGCTTCAAAAAAATTTCAAAAACGTGCACTGGTGGTCTTTCAGCTATCTTCCACCTCTTAAGTCATTTGCTTGGCTGGCTGTTTACGATGCTCCTGCATCATACTCCCTTGGTTGAAAAATTTCATGAACTCTTGTTCGTGAGCTCTTGGACAATCTGTCCATGCTTCTGAATTTCTTCTTCATCCTCCCAACTAGCATCTTCAACTGGATGTCCCTTCCATTTGACCAAGTATTCAAAATACTCTTTCCTCCTAGTCTTCCTACTGACCCTCTTATCAATTATTCTTTTGATCTGTGGATTTTCAGCTACAGACATTTGTTTGGTCCACTGAACCTCTGTCTGTTCATCCTTTGATCCTGCTTCTTCAGCTCTGTAAGGGTACAAATACGCAACATTGAATATCAGCGAAATTTTGATCCCATCGGGTAATTCAATATCATATGCGTTTTCCCCAAACTTCTTCACGACTCTGCATGGTCCAATCATTTTCATCTTCAGTTTGTTATATGGTCCCCTTGGGAACCTTTCCTTCCTTAGATGTGCAAGAATTAGATCACCAACTTCAAATTGAAGTTCTTGCCTGTGTTGATCTTCTCTATGCTTATACTCTTGGCTTGAATTTTGTAATCTCTCCTTGATTCGATTGTGAATCTCCTTCATTACTTCTGCAAAGTCCTCTGCACTAGCACTTCTGAATTCATTTTGTTCCAAATATTTCAATTCAAAAACTCCCCTTGGCTGCATTCCATATACAATCTGGAATGGACTCAACCCTGTGCTTCTATTGGACGAGTCGTTGTAAGAAAATTCCGCCTGTGGAAGAATATGATCCCACTGACTATGGTGTTTAGTCACTACGCTCCTCAGTAAGTCTCCCAAGATCCTATTCACAACTTTTGTCTTCCCATCCATCTGAGGATGATAATTTGAGCTAAAAGACAAACTTGTCCCCAGCTTCTTCCATAAAGTCATCCAAAAATGTCCCACGAACTTGGTATCTCGATCTAAAACTATACTCCTTGGCAAGTCGTGAAGTCTGACGACTTCTTTGAAAAATAGGTTCGCCATATGAGTTGCATCACTAGTTTTCTAGCATGGTATGAAATGTGTCATCTTGGAAAATCTGTCGACTACCACAAAGATTGAATCATAGCCTCTTTGCATTCTTGGCAGTCCCAATATGAAATCCATGCTCACTGTGTCCCACGACCTTTCTGGTATGGGTAATGGCTGGTGTAACCCCGTGTTCTTCTCTTTTCCTTTAGTGTGCAGACAAATTTTTCACCTGTCCACAAATATCTTAACATATGTCCTCATCCCTGGCCAAAAATATGAGCCATTCAACTTTGAGAACGTCTTGTCATGACAGAAGTGTTCGACCAATCCTCCACTGTGTTTTTCCTTCAGCAGATTCTCCCTCATGGAGAATTTTGGAATACATAGCTGATTACCCCAGAATAACAATCCATCTTGGATCATATATTTAGTCCATTGGCTTCTGTCCTTGAGAACTGGATTCTCAGACGCTTCATACGCTTCTTTAAAATCTGGGTCATTCTTTTACATTTCTTTGAGGTTATCAAAACCCAAAGTCTTGACTCTGAATTCCTGCATAAGCAAAGATTTCCTGCTCAAAGCATCAACAACTTTGTTAGCAGTTCCAGAAATATGCTTAATTACAAAAGTAAAATTCTGCATGAATTCCACCCATTTGGCATGCTTTTGATTCAACTTCTCCTGTTGAGTCACGAATTGTAAAGCATGATTGTCGTTGTACAAAACAAACTCTTTAGGAACCAAATAATGCCTCCATTTCTTCAGCGCTTGTATGACAACATAGAATTCCTTGCCATATGTTGAGTATTTAATCTTCACTTCATTCAGCTTCTCGCTGAAGTATGCGACCGGCCTGTTTTCTTGGTTCAAGACCGCTCCAATTGCAAACCCACTCATGTCACACTTGACTTGAAATGTCTTGCTAAAATCTGGCAAAACCAAAATTCGTTGCTCCGTGATCTTCTTCTTCAACAGGTTGAAACTCTTTTTTTCTTCCTCTGTCCAATGAAAATATTTGTGTCTTTTCTTCACCGTATCCATCATCGGTGCGCTAATCCCACTGAAATTGCAGATGAATTTCTTATAGAAACTAGCCAAACCATGGAAGCTTCAATTTTCAAACACACCTTTCGGTGATGGCCAATTCTTAATCGCTTCCACCTTATCCGGATCCATTTTCAACTCATTTGCAGAGATAAAAAAACCGAAATAAATGAGTTTTGTACTCATAAATGACGATTTCCTCATGTTTATTAGCAACTTCTCTTGTTGTAATCTCTTCATCACTATATCTAAATGTTTCAAGTGTTCTTCTTTTGTCTTGCTGAAAATCAATATATCATCAAGATATATGATAACGAATTTCCCAATGAAATCCTTCAGGACTTCGTTCATCAATCTCATGAAAGTACTAGGCGCATTTGTTAAGCTAAATGGCATAACAAGCCATTCATACAGCCCTTCATTTGTTTTTAATGTTGTCTTCCATTCATCACCTTCTCTCATACGAATCTGATGATATCCGATTTTCAAATCAATTTTTGAAAAAAATCTTGCTCCACTCAAGCAATCCATCAAGTCATCCATCCTTGGAAATGGAAATCTATATCTGATGGTAATCTTATTGATCACTCTTGAGTCTGTACGCATCCTCTAGCCTCCATTTTTCTTCATGTTGAGCACTATTGGAGCAACGCATGGATTCAAGCTCTCCCTAACCAATCCTTTGTCCAATAAATCCTGGACCTGTCTCTTGACTTCTTCATTCTCCTACGGTGTCAACCTGTACGCGACTTTGTTTGGTAAACTGGCTCCAGGTATAAGATCAATGTGATGGCTTATACTCTTGATAGGTGGCAACGAACAAGGTAGTTCGTCCACTACTATATCAGCAAACGCTTCCAACAACTTCTGGATTTCCTCTAGTAAATAATCCACTCTTGTACTGGTTAAAACAATTCTAGGCTTCCTGACCACAATAAATTGTGTGTCTTCCTTCTTCCTAACCTAATTAAGAAGTTCCTTCCCACTCATGAGAAGTACAGTGTTTCTCACCTTTGGTTTTACTTATTTATCCTTAATCGACAACAACATGTGAGTGCTCCCATTCTTCTCCAGGGTGTATGTGTTCTTTCTCCCATCATGAATCACATTTCTGTCATAATTCCACAGTCTACCCAGCAATATATGACAAACATCCATGGGAATGACATCACATAGTATTTCATCCTTATATCCTCCTATTTTAAATTCGACTAAACATTGTTTAGTGACATTTACCTGATGTCCTTTTTGTAGCCACGAAACTCTGTATGGGCTTGGATGTTCAACAGTCTCCAGCTCCATCTTTTCTACCATCTCTGTAGATACTAGATTGTTTGTGCTACCACTGTCCACTATGACTTCACATACTCTGTCTTTTGTTTTGTAAGCAGTCTGAACATTCTGTTCCTTTGGGTTGGGTTCTCTGTCTCTTTCTCTGGCGTTAAGAGAACTTTCCTCATCATCAAGGATCTCCTGCCCTCATCATCTTCTTCTTCAACATTCCATCCTTGTGCTTCGACAATGTCACTCTCACCACATTCTTTCTTTATGTCTGGACACTCATAAGATTTATGTCTGGTTTTCCCACAGACAAAACATTTCACTTCACCTCATCGGCCTCTTCCTCTTCCTCTAGCTAGAGGAAAAGTATTTCTATCAGCATACTTCCCTTTCTGTGAGATTCCTCCTCTCTCATGCTGAGTTTGAGGTTTCTTTCCCTCTTCTTTAGGCTTATGAGTCATGTCTTGGGCAATTGTTTTGCCTCTGGCTTGACTTCTGCCTCAGCTTCTTTGACCTTGTTTTTGGCTCATCTTCTCTTCAGCTTTCAGAGCCATCTGATAAGCATCCTCTATAGTTCGAATGATCATCATTCTCATCTCATTTTGAATGTCATATCCCAGACCATTCATGTACCTGGAAACCTTTTCATCATCTCTTTCCTAATGACTTGCTCTGATGTTTATCTTGTAGAATTCTTCAGTGTATTCTTTCACTGACATCAACTTTTGTCTCAAATTCTGCATTCTCCGAAACAGAGTGATTTGATAATCCTTGGGTATGAATTTGGCTTTCATATTTGCAACCATTCTATCCCAACTCTTGATTTTCTGCTTGCCTTTGCAGCGTCTGTCATCCTACAGATCATCCCACCATAGCACTGCATACCCTTTAAGTCTAGTGACAACATGTTTGACCTTCCTATCTTCCTCGACATCCTCATAGTCAAAGTATTTATCTAGAGCTCTAATCCAGTCTATAATCTATTCAACATCTAAGTTCCCCTCATACATCGGAATCTCCATGTTTTCTCTAGCACCTATCCTTGCAACAGCCCTGAATAGGCATTCATCCGCAGCATCCTCAACTGCAACTTCTTCTCCTTCATTTCCATCTTCATTTTCACTTTCAGCTTCGCTGATATCCCAAGTGTCAATTGTTCTCCTCTGTGTTGTCTCCATGGCATCAAGCCTAGCACGTAATTCGCGCATTTCTCTTTCCACTGCTGGATCAGGCATTGGCATTGGCCTGTCTCTTCTTCTAGGTGGCATGGCTGTAAAATGTTCCTCTTTTCTCCGCTATAGAAAGAAAAGAAATTCCTCTAAGCTCTGATACCACTACTGATGTGTATCAGAGTATTCCTTCCCTTCTAGCTTCCTCTACCTAAAATATACAGACAAAATCAAGCTCTGATACAACTTAATGCAGACCCTCGAACCCTCGTGTTGAGGTCGGCATAGGATATTTCTAAATATTCCCTTGAGTTTGATTGACTCTTTGATTTTCCCTCGGGGAATATCTCATACACTCATGGCGTATCCACAGGTCCTTATGAATTGAGCCTACATGAACAAACACCAGGCGCCAACCTAAATATCCTTGACCACAATAACGTCATGCCCTTCGCTGATTCAGGACTTCAGGTCTCATAATTTCGCGATCCCTATTGTCGATTTTCTCGGCCCTCTACTACAGAATCCCGAAATGTCGATTCACCGAAATGTTTGGCCACGTCCTTCTCCACAGTCGTATCACGTTTTGTGATTTCGAGAATTCCGGAACAAGGAACCCCTATCTCTTGTCTTCGAAAGTGTCAAAATGTCGAACCCCGATGCGTTCAGCAAAGGTTGGGTCCCCTATGGGAATTTTCGCTGATTCAGAGTTTTGGACTTCGTGTCTTCGCGAATCTTGATGCAAGGCTTCTAGCTCTCCAACCTACGAAACCCCGAAACAATCAACGAAGTTTTGACTCCGCCTGGCGACAAGTATGCCACCTATCTTCTTCGTTGTCCTCTATCTCTGACACGGATTCTTGCCACCTGTCACTCAAGATTTTTGGCTTTCGGGACTTGAACGAACCTCTGATTTGTCTCTCTATCACTTCTAGACCCCGAATTCCAAAATGGCACTTTCCACAGGGTCAAAGACTAATAAGCCTCCATTCGATCCAACGCTTAACTTCTCCACATCTCTCCTGGATCCTACGGTCCTTGCTATTTCTTGAATCCTCCACAGAGAATTTCGACCGCTCATTTCCTCCTTGACAACTCTTGCAAAATGAACCATTGTTCTTTCACTGGAACTTAAGCTCTGTGAGATGTTTTCAATGTATGTCTTGCTTTGGATACTTTCAAAGGTGTTGACCCTCCTGAGCTTTCACTTGCAACTCAAGTCTCAAAAGGACCCCTACGTGCACTCCTTGTGGCAGACTTTCAAATACTTCTAAGTATTTGATTCTTTGACTCTGTGCACTCCCTACAACAGTAGTCCTTCAACTCTCCCCTTGGTTGATGAGTTCTAAGTTTTCAACCAGCCTGTGCACACCTTGCACGGCTTCTGTGCTTCACTTGCACTTCTGTTGGAATGAGAACAATGGTATCCCTCTTGAGATTTCAGAGATAAACTCTGAACCTTCGTCAACGCACTCCTTGCAGACATTTCACTGCACTCCTTGCAGGAACTCTCACTCAGAAAGAGAAACAATTGAAACTCATTCACTCTCTCTCTCTCAAACTTCAAACATTCAACATCAAATGATATAACATTCAACACAGTATTAAATCAAATGTATAACATAGAGAATAAAACAACTATCAGCATACCATTTATCATGTATACATAGAAAACATCATAACACCATGAGTCTGATTCATAGCTTCATATATTAATTCAAAGCTTCTGTACATGGGTTCTTCTCTACAATTTTCTGCTACATCTTCCTTCTTCTTCTACCCTATGTTAATGTTCTAATAATACAATAATACAAAGACGAGGGTGTCTATATCTGTTTTCCCTCTTGCTCTTTTAAACTGTCTAATCTATAATTCAAATCTACCTACTTTCATTAACTATGCATAAATGCCTCTACTTTATACATATGAGAGTGAATCGCTCATGATCCGTTTACAATATGAAAATACGCCTCCCTTTAACCATTATGTTAATGCTTCAAAAAAAATTCAAAAACGTGCACTGGTGGTCTCCCAGCTGTCTTCCGCCTCTTAAGTCGTTTTATTGGCTGGCTATTTACGATGCTCCTACATCACCCACTCGGAATACTTGACAAGACAAATTATGTGAGAAGCAAGTAATTTGTCCAATTCCTTTCAAATGGTGGCCTCCAAAGTTGAGTAAACAGACTATTTCCTTTGTCGTACTGGAGTAGCCTCTTCCTTGGTGGGAATGACATGATGAATAATACTAGTATCAAACCCTCGTAAGTCTAAGCAATACCATGTGAAGATGTTTCAAAATTCACAAAAAAGAGCCATGAATTTCTCTTTCTCTTCAAGGGATCATGTGGTCAATATGTGTAGGATCTTGGGCTCTTCTTCGATTCTTATGTTCACAGGAATGGTATCATCAATATTTTTCCTTGAATCTTATTTTACAAGACATTTCTTTGTTGCATCACTTGAAGAAAATGAGTTTTCCAAAGGGGTCAACCCCTTAGGAAACTTGTTTTGTCCTAGGTCAATGATCTCAACGGACTCACCAGTTTCATTGGTAAGAAAATATCACTGGATTTCATCATTAGCAAAGACTTGTCATGACTTTTAATTATCTAGCACATGAGATCTATATAGGGATATAATAGAACATGTTGGTCTCTCTTGGAAAATATACCTATTAGGCCCGGTTGCATAAGCAACTAAACTATTATAAATAACATGTAACTCTCTTCGGACATGTATAATGTCGAAATAATAAAATTTTGATATTAATTAAGAAACCAGATTGGTGTAGCACGTCATAAGTTTGTTGGAAGGTGTGTAAACCTTCTTGAACAGTTTCATGACTAATTCTGAATCACCGAAAATAGTCAAGTTTTTACAACTAAGAGCCAAGGCATTCTCAAGACCTAACAATAAGGCTTCAAATCCAGCCACATTGTTGGTGCATGCAAAATTAACCTAAATGTGAGTGAATGAGCTTTTCCAAAGGTGGTGTAAAGGGTAATTCCAGTGCCATTTCCCCGATTCGAAGAGACTCTATCAAAATGCATGTGCCACATTTTATTATGAAACTCATCTATAGAAGGAGGTTTGGTGTACTCAACTTCATATTCCAGGAATATTGAATATATTCCAAGATATGACTCAACAAAATTAACCAAAGGTTGTGAAATATTTTCAATATAAGGCACAATATGTTCTTCATGATATACAATAATGTTTTTCTTCAAAATAATGATATGAGTTCCATCCATGGAATAATATCCACCCGTCAAAGCCTGCCAATCCATACCAAGTATTATGGAATAATTGCTTACTCCCATGTCCATCACCTAGATCTTGCATGTGGTGTGAATATGTGGGTCCGAAAAAATTACCAAGGTCACATATTTCACTTCTCCAATGGTGTACTGACATTGCTTATTAAATGCTAACATGTTCTTAGGGTTCTCATTGGGGAAAGACAATCCTAACTCCTCCATAATGGTTTTGGACATAACATTTGGGCTTGAACCACCATCAATGAGGAGATAGTGTGCTATTTTCCCATTATCTTCATGGAGACATAAAATGGAGGGTTCTTTGGATGAGATTGTGTAAAAAAAGATACTACAACTTCCCGGTTTGGTGAATCTTCTTCAAATTCAATAACCATGTTGGTGTTCGAGGTCTTAGATTTTGAAGTGTTATTATTCGAAGGCTCTTTAGTGAAGAATATTTTTAGTTTTTCCCATTGTTTAGGTGTTATGGACAAATCAATTAACATGGTGTTAGCCTTAACCTTTTCTAGTTCCTTAATAATGTTATACCTCTTGACTGAACTAATCAAAGAAGATGAAGGTTGTTGTTGGGTAAGTAGAGGTTTGATTCTTTCTGGTACTTTAAGAAGTGTTATGATTTATGTGATTTTAGGTAGAGGGACTAGGATTGCGATTATAATCATTTCCCTTTTGATTCTAGTTATTGTATGTTTAACCCTAGTCATAACATCTAGGACATCTTCCTCTTCCACCCATTCAAGGGTATTAACAATTTGTTTAGGTTTTTTTTCAAAGATTCGTTCTTTAGTGGTTTTCAATACTTCACAAGTATTAGTTTCATGATAATATTCACACAAGTTACACCAAGGGCATGTAATAAGCGTTCGAGGTTGGTTTGACTGTAGTGGATCTTAAGATGGTGCGATCGGTGGATTCCCTTGTACAAAAACATGTGAGATTTTCTTTGAAATGAGATCATGTGATTATTCATGTCTTGTATTAAATATAGGACAAAGGTCATATCCACATTTTTTTATAAGATCATCCAATGGGAAACCAGTTTGCAAGGTATGATTCTCATATTCCAAGCAATCCTGGAAGGATGATCCAAGATCAACGACACCCCTCTCTTCTAATCTATTTTTATATGTTGGCGGGAGGGTATTATAATAATGAGTTAAGTTTGCTTGGTTATGAGGTTGAGTAACCTCAGGGACTTGGTTATAAAATTCATGAAACACAGATTAAAAGTATTGATAGACTCACCGGGTTGATAGGTTAAATGGTTATAGTCCTTAAGCCAATCAACATGAGTTTGTGACTATCCATAGGTTGATTTAAACCAATAACATAACTCAGTACACATAGAAAAAGTCTTAGGTGGTAAGTCAAAGAAATAGGTAGTATATTTTTCATCTAAAGAGTTGACTAAAAGATGCATGCATGTGTCATTATAGTTTTATCCTATGTTATAACATGTGTTAGAGAAGGCATTAAGGTGCTCATCTATCGTGCAAGTGTCATTTCTAGAAAACTTAGGTAAATAATATTTAAACTTAGGAAGTGGTGCATTAGCAGGGTTTAATTTTAGTGGTAAAGGAACATGCCAAGGAGTGTTATTCACATCTTATTCAAAGTGGAAGAGACCAAATTTAGGAATTACTTTGGTTGGATTGGCCGTAGAAACAGTTGTATTCTAACCATTGTACATACTACCAAGGCATTGAGAAGACCCTGCAAGAGTAGTCATCTTGCTTGATACAAACTAAGGTTTCCACTTGAAAATGATCTTACATATGGGTACTTCATATTATGAATATGAATAAGAATGAAAAATGTGTCTGCATAAGCCTTCAAGGATTCACTTCCTTCTCCTAACCTCGGATAATGAATCAAATTCAGGATATTTTCCTCTTATTCAGCGTGACTTTCGAGGTTTTTGGAACATCAATGTCTCAAGTACGGGGGGGATTATTAAGATCACATCTTGCAACAAGTTCTCTTTTTTAATTTGTAACAATATATTGAGCAGTGAATTACCAAGAGTTTTCAAGTTTTTCTTTGGTTTGGGTTGTGTCTACTATGAAATTAAACAATCCATAGGTGACAATAGTCTGGTCAAGGAAAATGATTATGGCGTTAGGTTGTAGTCTTGATGGGAGAGTCATTCAAGATAGGAAAGAAACACGTAATAACCTCGAAGAAGGGACAAAAAGTGTGATAGAAAACTCAAAGGATATGATTAGTCTACCTGTTGCAGAGGGGGTAACCTTGTGTACAAAAATCGGGCTAACGAGATAGAGAACAATATGATTTCAAACTTGTTAAACATCTCTTCAGTTGTCTCAACAATTATAACCAACAATTGACATGCTATATCATTTTTTTCCCAAAGATTCAAGCTGCAAGAAAAGCACTTCATTCGTGAATATCTCAAGATCTAATTGATGTATATTAGTAGCAAGAAAATAAAGGAACGAAAAAGTAACAAAAAAAAGGAAAAATGAATAGAAAAAATAAAGGAAAAGAAAAATAAAATAATGTATTCCCTTAGGCACATTTTTGTCCAACCATAAGACTATTAAACAAGTCCCCAACATGGTCGCCAAAAAATGTTGACGTAAGAAAGTGAGTGATCTGGATTTTATGAGCAGAACGAAAATGAATACAGATTATTATTATTATTAACACAGAGACACAAGAATAAAAGAGATGCAATAACAGATATACAGTAAAATTGGTTTCTATTCAATAATAAAATGTGTTGAAACTGTAAAATGCAGTGGAAAACAAGCTTGCTAGAATGGTGGTGTCTTATCTCTGAGAAGAGATGTGACGATTGCGCTCATTCGCAAGAAGACGGTTACAATGAGGCTCTCCAAGCCCTTTTACAATAAACAGGAATTCCAAAACCCTAGACATCCAAAAACCTAACCCTAGGAGATGAATTGCCAAAATTCATGTGGGCCCCGTTGGGGTAAGCTAGTACATCAACTTCCTGGGATCGTAACTTTTGCATATGATCTATGTTTTAGGCACACTATATCTTTTTGGAAAGGTCTATCCGAGGACCACATATGGTGCCATCGGACTCTCACTTCATCTACAATTTGATTTTGGAGAGCCCTAAAAACGTTGTTTAGGGCCTCAAAACGGCCTTGGAAGTCAGGGACCCAAAAACTAGGAAAACACTGCCAAATTGGAAAACTGCCAAAATGAGCCAGTTGGAATAGGTGGGAGGCCACCAACATCCATATGGATTAGTGAATGTTCCTAAATTCAATTTTTTGACCTTTTAGTCGTCTAAACCAAAGGAAACGAGAATGATCACCCTTATTTTATATCCTTAAACATAACATAATCTATTCATTAATGATATATCTAACAGGATAACTAAGAACCAAAATCACATAAATATACACACACTATATCAACTTCTAAACACATTGCAGAATTACACATCACATCACAAATACTAAAATGAACTAACATAAAATAAACAAATAAATGCTCTTTTCTTGCAACCTTTAGTATTTATGCAATATATTTTGATAGCAACAAGAATTAAAGTAAACAATTGTACTAACAGGAAGTAGGAAGTACTGGACAAGAAAAAAAATCTGAGTTCATACAACATGAATAAAGAAATCTAATCTATGTAATTGAAAGAAAATAAAATTTAATGAGGTAAAAGAAAGAAACTCAAGGAAATAAAATATGAATATGGGAAAAGTGGTTTTTCTTATTAAATGCTTCTTTTTCAAGACATCAAAATAACAATATTAATTCTCTTTCATACTTCTGCAAAAGTATGGACCAGAAATATATTCTTGCATAGATAGCTAGCATTTGTGAGATCGCTTGGATACTATGTAAATGGCAGACAAAGATTACAAATTGATAAAGCTGCAATAGGCTTCAATGAATGTTTCTGGACTCTGGTAATAATTTCTTGTACAAAAAAGATCGGAACTTGACCTCCCATCTTGTCATCTAAAAAGAAATTCATAGATAGTGTAAGATGGAACCATGCTTTTCGAGGCTTGAGTATTTATATAGATTTCCACCAATATGGTTAGCAACTTCCGATATCAACATTAATAGAAAATGCTAAATCACTATCAACATGCGGTCACAAGGACTGGCCATCACATATTTTATGACCTTAAGCAACTTGGGAAGAAACATAGGAAAACACAAAATGAAATAGTTTTTGGAATACAACAATCAAACATAACTAAAAAAGGGTTCCGTCCTTATCCATAAGGTTCGACACTTGGGGAATGGATTCCCAAGGAGCTTGCTTAAACACCTTGGACTTTCTTCACTTGTTACCTGCTATATAATTGTTTTCAATTGTTCACCATTTTTCCCAGGCAACAAAATAACCAATGGAAATAAAACATGCAACCGATTTTAATCTTCATAATCATCACACATATAAGTGTAACATCATTTCATATACATAAAACAAATAATTCCTTGAACTTTCTTTTCATATTGTCCAACAAAATTTAAAAGTGTCTTTAACAGTCCAAAATATCCATGTTCATTTTCTTCAAAAATTGTAAGCACACTAAATTAATCAAAAAATCATATCATTTGATCTAGGTGGATATCGGTGGCCACCCACCTTTTCCAACTGGCTCAAAATAGTTTTCTGGCAATTTTGGTAATTTACTATTTTTATCAGTTTTCACTTCCGGAGTTGTTTTGAGGCCCTAAACAATGTTTTTTGGTAAAAAACTATTTTCAATATGGAAGTTCGTTTGATATTTCACCTAAAATGAATCTCCTCGACGATACCTTTCCAACGGGCTATCATACGCCTAAAACGGAGATTGTATGCAAAAGTTACGACCCCGGGAAGTTGATGTAGTAACTTACCCAAACGGGGCCCACATGGTTTTTGGCATTCCTACTTATTGTAAAAATGCCTTCAGAGCCTCATTGTAATCATCTTCTTGTGAATGAGCACAGTTGTCACATCTCTTCTCAGAGATAAGTTGCCACCATTCCAATGAGCTTGTTTCCGTTGCATTTTACAGTTTCAGCTTATTTCATTATTGAATAGAAAACCAGTTTTACTGTATCTCTATTATTTTTTGTTAAGCACCTGTTAATAATCTGTAGTCATTTCGTTCTGCTGATAAAATCTGGATCATCATTTCAGGATGAAGATCTGTAAAAGAAAGCTCGGTCCTGGCAGAAGCCCATTGTGTATTCTCATGATTATGTCCATTGGGCCTGAGAATTAAAACTTCCATTGTATTTATGAATATGAAAAGTACGCCATTATGCATTGTTGACAATATTGCTTCTATGCCACTAATCTATGAAATCAAATCAATATAAAAACAAAAAGCCAACAAGTGATACCTTAAACAACTCATTTTTCTTTACAATTGAACACAAGCATCAAGTGCATTTGACCAAACCAAATCACCATAGCCAAAGGTTAAGGATACTATCAGACTAGAGAGATGATGGAAGATGATCGACATAAAGATAGTATACAGTTGTAAAAGAGACATGAAATCTACATATGTGCAGAGTATATGACATGGAAAAATGATTTGTTTTCAAATCAGGCATGCATATAATAATCCCCCAATGCATTCGGCATATGACAGTCTATATCACTTTATTAAAAGCTTAGTGCTTGCACCCTTCAGTTAGGTATCTTCCATACATGAAGCACATTGGAATTAACTAGTTCGAGCAGCGACTTCTATGAACAGGTTGAAATAAGAAAGTAGAATGTAGGAGCATACAATTACTTTCATAAAATTGGAGAGAGATTTTTAATAACACATCATACACAATCTTTCAGCTATGTTGAAAGGTCGAATACATATTTCCCATAACTTTATTCATAAAATGAGTTCATACTTTTGTGGGTGAAACAAGTTTCAACAGAGAAGGATTATGAGGGCATGGTTAATAGCTTGGTTCAACAATAGGCTGTGGTGAAAATGACTCGGCCTTTATACATAATCCCATCAAAACACAATCATTTTAAACATAGAATGAAACTATATTCAAGGATCGAGACAAATATGTATATCCTTTCATCAACTGAAAGATCAAAGCATGGAAAAGGAGGGAACAATAGGAAAGATGAAGGGTATTAGGTAGCTAGCTAAGAAATTCAAGCTTATACAAAGAAATGACACTATGAATAATCAACCATAGAGTATCAGAATTCTTACCATGTACAAGAGATCTTGCCAAAATCACCCTTTCTAGGTCTGTCAAAAGTCGACGCTATTTTCAAATCCAAAAAATATGCACCATCGTTCACCATGTGATATTTTACCAACTTTTGTGTGCCTCGAGTAGCCCTTGATCCAAAAAAAACCAACAACATGATGATGACAAGCAAAATCAAATCCACAACATTAAACTAAAAATTCACTGTGAGCTACTGAAGCATGCGTAGTGGGGTGGCAGTAGAGTTCAAGTTGGAGACCATTTCCATATGTCACAAAATCTGGCATAGTAGAGATCACGCCACACTATCACTATTGATTGTTTACCAACCATCTTTTAATGCAGAGTACATAAGGTCCAATTGTAATGCTCATTAAATCATAGGTCTGAACTTAGAATAGTGCACATGTGTCGAGCAACAAACCTATAGTTTACAAAATAAATAAACAAAAAATTCAAAACTCGATATCCAACCCACAATTATGTCTCCGCCAACCATATATCATATATTAAAAACCATTGTTTTCCATTAATCAAAGCGGTGTTGGGTTTGACAATATCATTATACATAAAGTTTACAATACATATCACGTACCTCATATCATTTGCAAACAATACGAAATCATATCGTTCGACCATGTTGAGGGTTCATGAGGTCCATCACATTTTCACCATATGTATTATAAAAATAAATGTTCCCAACACAATACACATTGTAACGTATGTTTTGTTGTCAAACTCTTTTTTTTTCTTGTTTTCATTTTGTTTGCATCTTGATTTCAAATTGTGTCATTCTTCATACTATGCAAGCGACATATGCTTGAATTTCTTAGGAAATGCCCCCTTTGTTTGAAATAACAAAAACATGTATAACAAAGCAATAAGATGGCAACAACTTTATTTGTGAGAGTTGAAATGAAGCCAAATGGAGAAAAAAACAATTTTGTAATACTTTGTGAAATATGAACATGATGCCATTTTAGGCATCAACACACCCTAATGTGATTCAATTATCTATTTCATCTTTTTCATTTTCAATTTTAACAATTTCCAAATTTCTTGAAGATCTATGAGTGCCCATTTCGCTGCAAGAAAGATACAAAGGATCTATAGGAAAAAGTTAACAACAAATTCAATTCAATAACATTGCAAAGTAACTAAAATGGAATTCCTATATGTCTCGGTGTTTAAACTGTTTATGATTATAAGCATCAGCAATGGAAATGTAAAGTTGATTTATGTCCATGTTTAAGTGCCAACTAATTATGTATTTATTATGTACATTATTGAATATCAACCAAAATTTCTATGACCAAGTTAATTTTAACCTCCTCAACAATATGGTTATCCAAGATATATATATAAGGATTAACATGGCGCTAGGGGTTGCAGGAAAAGCTCCACTCATGTGCCACCACCTTTATAATGTTTGGTATTTCACTTTGGAAGTTGTCAGATACCAATGATTGAATGATCGAAGTTGTGACAAAGTGTCTATGCTCTTTTTTAGACATATGATTGCATATTAGAATTGAATTTTGAGAAAATTCACCAAATTGAAGAGCTCTGGTGTTTGCACAACTCATGCTCGGACAACAGAATCCAACATGCATCAATAAATTTAGTACCAACATCTTACAACAATCTTTATAAGAGATGCACCACAATATTGAATTATGTGTTTTTCAACATGCAAATAAAAATTTCTCTTAAATTTGTAAACCTTGTTATAATAAAAAAATTGTCAAAATGATAAAATATTTCATTACACTCGTGTTCATTAATAGGCTCAATGTTGTGACCCTTATCATAGAGGCTCGAGACATGGCACGTACATTCCATGGTGATTTTAGCATAGTATCTCTCCCACAAATGATTTTAGGGGCTAAATTTCACCAATGGGCTAATTTTCCATGGTTTTTCCCAAAAAATGGTTCGCTAGTTTCCATTTTTTCTGAAAACTATTCGCCCAAAATTCCATAGAATAAAACTATTTTACGCTAAAAATCGTCAAAATTTTATAGAAACTGTATAAAATTCTTATAAATTTGAATATTTTTACATTTTACATAATCCATATTAAAGACTAGTAATATTAGCCCATGTTTCTACATTTTAATATAAATCCTCATCCTTAAAATCATCCTTGATCTCTCCTTCCTTTTTTTCAAAATAAAAAAACCGCATTTTCAATTCAAAATGAGAATAAAAAGTACATTGTTCATGTGTCGAAGGCACTTGTATAGTGTAATACCCCAAGGACGTGCCCCAATTGTATTATGAATTGTAATTATGTTTTATAGGCTGGTGAGCCAAGTTTATATAAGTTGGTGGGCTTATGTGTTATTATGCCAGAGAGCCTAAGTGTTAAGGTCGAGAGCCTGCTTTTGTATATGTAATCATATAGAACATTAATAAAAAAATATAAACATCGCTGCGTGCAGACCAACCACGATGAATGAGTGATGGGGGACTAAGCTTCCACAGAATGGGTAAGGGATTGGGGGCTGGAAGGTGGGAAAGAGAGGCTAAGTGTTGAGCCTAGGGGCTTAAGTCCTTGGGAATAATATTTTAATATTATTCCAAAAGCCATGTGAAATATTTTTTTTGTCCTAAGTTCTTGGAGAGGAACACATGCTGATGGAGTGCATGCAGCATCATGGGTGACATGTGTCGACCCAAGCGCATGCAGTTAAAACCATAGAAGTGAGCCGTGTTGGGGGTTCCTCCTCCATTCTTCTATGGGTTGTCTAAACCGTGTGACCTCTGTGTCAGAGTGCGACATACCTCACGCAACTATGAAATCTGAAACCGTGAAACCCAGTGGTAAACTCGTGGATTGATCCGAGTCTCTTGTGTGTTCGTGGAACCCTGGGCATACCGTAATCGTCCATGTCGTGTGTGTTTTAACTGCAGACTGTTGTGGTCACGCAGTCCCTTGGATAAGTGTAATTGGCTACTGTCATCCGTCCTCTACTGAGTCTTACTGTTGTTCTCCGTGTGCTAGAACGAAATTGAAGAAGTAGGTTGTCAAACCTGTGGGCGACTCTCTCTAGGTGAGAGAGTGCTCAGAGGAAGGAGAGAGCTCCTAGAAGGAACCCTGTAGCTTCCACAGAACTTGGAGATTTCAAGTCCGGTTTGTTGTTGAAGCCCAAGGCAAGGGAGGTTAGCAGCCGAAGGACTTTCTAGGTGACAGAAAAGGTGTATACTTCTGGGGTGGGATAGGCATGTGGAGAAGGAGAGTCTGTGGGCAATGGGCATAAGTGGTTCCTAGAAGAGAATCCTCCTTCTTTTACATGTATTCTTCCTGTAAACCTTACCTAGCCGAGGATTCCTTACCCGGTGGAGCTTAGTCGCATCTTGGGGGTGAACTACTGCTGAGAGTGATCAGCAGCGTGGTCTAAGGCTGGGAGGTTTGTGGAAGGTCTACACGCAGTTGGTGGTGCATGACAATTTCAAAGATAAGTGTCACTATGTTTTGTAATTCTGTAATTAATTAAATTGCATACCTTGGATTCTTGCATTGTTATCACATATTTTGTTGTGCATAAGAATTATTGTTATTTCCATTAACTCTGAAATGCTATCAGTAATTCTTTGTTAACTGTAATTAATCATTTTAAGTTCATTAGAATGCATAATGTGTTACATAAGTGTTTTTCCGCGAAGTAGCGTTGGCCTGACCATGGGGGTTGATGGTCGGGGGCGTTACAGCTTGGTATCAGAGCTTGGTTTCAATGTTGAGCCTGGATGGGCTGGATAAGTGGTCTTTGGACCGAGGTTTTGAGAAGAAATTGTGTCTGGAGGACTAATTTCAGACCTCATAATGTTTCTAAGTGTCAACGGACTACTTGACCATGTTACAAAGCTCAGGAAGTGTAGCGGTATTATAAAATTGCAACCGGTGTGGTATATAGCCACAGGGAGAGAGAGAACTCCACACTAGAACCGTTGGATCATTTCATGAATTCAGGGATCGTGAACTTGGGGCGCAGGCCAAATTCTTGGTCACTCCAAGTCCCGAATCGTGAAAGAGATTAACAAGGGTAGAATCGGATGGTGGAGTGCTTCTAGGAAGAAGTGTCGAAATCCCATGAGCCATCGGATCCAGCCAGCTAGTGAGGAAGTTAGGGCTAAAGAGCTTTGATAGGTGTAAACATAGGAGAGATATGGACCGTTAGATTAGGGGAGGCTCACAACCATTGATCTCATACATGAATTTCCATATCGAAAATTGGGGATTGAAGTGACAAGAGATTTGGAGTCGCTGCATCGCAAAATCTCGGTTACCGAAAACCCGAAACCCCAAAATCCTGAAACGATCTACAGTGTAGATATGAGAGAGGTCTAATCGTTGGATTTCACTTGGAATGGACGTGGACACATGGGTGTGTACCACGTGGAAGTGGGTCGAAAATAAAAGTGAGCATGGTGTGAACTGATGACGTCATTGAAGGTGACGTGGACCCTCCTGAATGTGCCACGTGTCGCCGTGGTTGTGGGAGACAACTGTGTTGTGGGCCCAAAGGGTAAGGAAATCGATTTTTTGGAAGTCGGGAGTTGGAGAGGGAAGCGAGTGCGAGAACCTCCGGGACCAAAACCCTGAAACCCTGAAGCCCCGAAATCCCAAAACCCAAAGTTTCGTTTGGAGAGCCTTGTAGCACCTAGAAGTTTAGCGTTTGATCACGGCCCATGAACGCATGGGTTAGGGACTAAGGAAATGGGAGCTGTCACCCGAAAAATTACAGAGCCGAGTAGAGGTCAGAAAATTCATGAAATCAAAATGTTTTCTTACTCGGATTGGTTTTGAATGTGTGGAATTTGTTAAGTAGAGATGGCTTGAAAAATTCTGGTTGTCTTCACATTGTGATTGCAGAAGTTTGACGAGTGCTAGAACCGATTATAATTGCCACAAAGTGTAGAGAAATGGAAGAGGTGTTGATTGCCTCCATTTCAGAGAACGAAAGAGAAGCAAGGGATGTCAACTTGGGAGTCGAAGGATTGAACTCCAATGGGCACGGAAGAGAAATGGATAAGGAAGGGCATATAATAAAAATCATTGAAAGATTGTAGAAAGATGCCCAGGCTCGCCGAGATGATAGCTGAAAGCTCATGAAAGTCAGGGATAGGCAGGGTCAATTCAACTTAAAGATGTTGAAGAGCCTGGAAATAATAGAAAGGAAATTGGAAAAGGAGAGTGACTCAAGCAAGATAGAGAGTCACAGGACCCCTGAGAGGAAAAGAGGATCAAGGAGTGTCAACAGACATCGTCGTCGCTCCCCAAAGCATTCCAGTAGGGAAGCACACAGTTGTTCAAGCCCATCTCCTACCAGAAAGCACAAGAGATCTGGGATGGATGAATTGAAAGGGGAAATGAACAAGATCAAGCCTCCAACATTCGATGGAGAACATAAGAAGGAGGAAGATGCCGAAACTTGGTTGCTGGGTATGATGAAATACTTTCAACTGCAGAATTATTCCTCTCATGTAGAGGGTAGGATTTCCATGTATCAACTGAAGGGAAAGGCATCAATGTGGTGGGATCAACTTGTGCAGGTGTAGCACATCAGGGAAAGGGACATCACATGGAAATAATTCAAGAGGTATTTCGAGAGGAAATACTTAACTAAAAGATATTATGATAGAAAGATGAAAGAGTTCTTTGAACTCAAGCTGGACAACCAGACCATTGATGAGTATGAACGAAAGTTTTTGGAATTACTGAAGTATGTTCCGTTCATCAAGGATGAGTCTGTCAAGATTCAGAGGTACCTGAGTGGATTATTGCCTCCTATTGGGGATAAGATTCAGTATGATGATCCTAAGACTATGGAAGAAACAATAAGAAGAGCGAAATTCTTATATGAATAACAAAGAGAAAATCCGACCTTTCGGAAGGCTTGAATTGACCAGAAGAAGTTTAAGAAAGAACAGAGGCAGAAGGGAAATAAACCACCCTTTTTCAGAAATAGTCCTCAAGGACATCCATCGTTTAGAGAGCCGAGAATGGTTGAAGTGGGATAACAAAGGCTGAGACAGACGCCCATTCAGTGTTGGGGCTGTAAAAAGGGATGATTTTAGGGGCTAAATTTCGCTCGTGGGCTAATTTTCCATGGTTTTTCCAAAAATGAGATTCACTATTTTAAAAATGATTCGCCAAAATTCTATAGGATAAAATTATTTTACCTTAAAAATCACTGAAATTTTATAAAAACTATATAAAATCCTTAGAAATTTGAATATTTTTAAAAAAATATCATCAATCATTTATAGTTGGCATATGAAGGATTAGTAACATTCACCAAGGTTTCTACATTTTAAAATAAATTTCCATCCTTAAAATCATCCATAGTTGTAAAGAGAACCACAAGTACAAAGATTGTCCCCATAAAAATGGCAAAGCAAGAGTTGTCCATAATATTCAACAAGATGAAACAGTGGAGGACATGGGCAGTAGAATGCCAAGGATCTATGTGGCCCTAGACAACAAGAAATATGAATTTCAGTCGCACATGATTGAAGTGGAAGGTATGATTAACAACCAACCATTGATTATTTTAATTGATTCAGGGGCTAGGCATAGTTATATAGACCCTAGAGTGGTGGAAAGTTTTCATTTATCAAGAAGAAAACATGAAAAGTCTTGGTTAGTGCAGTTGGCTATAGGAACCAAGAGGAAAGTCACTGAATTGGTTAAGTCCTGTCTGGTGGACATGAAGGGATTGAGCACGAAGGCTGAATTGAATATTCTGCCTTTAGGCTCTTATGACTGTTTAATTGGGATGGACTGGTTGGACCAGCACCATGCCCTCCTGGACTGTCGTAATAAGGAATTTACATGCCTAGATGAGGAGGGGAATTAGAAAACAGTCCAAGGAATTCCTAGAGCTACTACTATTAGAGAAATCTCAGCAATGCAGCTGAAAAAGTGCTACAGAAAAGGTTGTCAATTGTTTGAAGCCTGGGTGGAGGAAGCATCCAGAGATGAAGTCTCAAAGATTGGAGATCATGTGGTACAAACAAAGTTTGAAGACGTATTTCAGGAGGTACCCAGACTACCTCCTAAGAGAGATATCGATTTCTCTATAAATTTGATGCTTGGAGCAGCTCCATTGTCGAAATCTTCTTATAGAATGAGTATGCCAGAGCTGAAAGAGTTGCAATTGAAGCTTGAAGAAATTCTAAAGAAGGGGTACATTCACCCAAGCGTGTCACCTTGGGGTTCCCTGGTCCTATTCGTGAAGAAGAAGGATGGGACGTTGAGGTTGTGCATTGATTTCAAACAGTTGAACAAAGTAACTGTCAAGAACAAGTATCCTCTGCCAAGGATCGACGATCTTTTCAATCAGTTGAAAGGTGCGAAAATATTTTCAAAGATAGATCTCAGATCGAGATATCACCAGGTAAGAATAAAGGATGAAGACATCAGCAAGACCACCTTTAGAAAAAGGTATGGTCATTACAAGTTCACAGTGGTACCGTTTGGGTTGTCGAATGCACCTGTTGTTTTTATGTGTTTGATGAATGGTGTATTCAGGGACTATCCAGACAAGTTTGTCATAGTCTTCCTCGATGACATTTTGGTGTATTCCAAGTCAGAGGAAGAACATGAACAACACCTGAGGATGGTGCTGCAAGTGTTGAGAGAACACTAGTTGTATGCCAAGTTGAGAAAATGATTGTTTTATCAAAGGTAGATCCATTACTTGGGGCACATTATTTCAGAAGAAGGGATCATCGTGGATCCTGAGAAGGTTGAGGCCATCAGAGAATGGTTAGCGCCAAGGACTGTGGAAAAAGTTAGATCCTTTATAGGTCTAGTAGGCTATTACAAAAGGTTTATCGCAGGGTTCTCAAAGATAGCTCACCCTATCACTTCCTTGCAAAGGAAGGAGAAAAAGTTTCAGTGGACTGAAGAGTGTGAGAAAAGTTTCCAACGATTGAAGTAGTTGTTAACCAATGCTCCAATCTTGAGGATTACAGATCCAAATGTGGATTTCGTAGTATGCAGTGATGCATGCAAAGAAGGACTGGGAGGGGTCCTCAGTCAAAATGGATTCGTAATCTGTTATGAGTCCAGGAAGCTAAAAGAGAAAGAAAAAAATTATGCCACTCACGATTTCGAGTTGGCATGGAGGGTGCATGAATTACATGCTACAACCATTAGCATGTATCAGACTGATATTAAAAGCAGAATTATGGAGGCTACAAATGTAGATCTGCAGTACAGAGAATTGGTAGCCAAGCTACAGCAGGGTAAGATGCCATAGAAGATGGAAATTTATAAATTGGAAACAGATGGAATATTGTTGTACAAGAACATAATTTTTGTACCCAATGTCCAGTGCTTGAAACAGATGATTTTGCAGGAGATGCATAATGTGCCTTATGCAAGGCACCCTGGATATCAGAAAACAATAGTAGCAGTCAAGAGCCATTACTTTTGGCCGGGTATGAAGAGAGAGATAGTTGAATACATCTCCAGATGTATGGAGTGCCAGAAAGTTAAAACTAAGCATAGGCACCCCACAGGGTTGTTGCAACCTTTACCCATTCCTGAGTGGAAGTGGGAAGTGGTGACAATGGATTTTATTACGGGATTTCCTAGAACAACCAAGATGCATGATTCGATCATGGTGGTGGTGGACAAGCTTACAAAAGATGCCCATTTTATTCCACTGAAAACTACTCACAAGGCAACAGATGTTGCTGATATTTTCCTCAAGGAAGTGGCATGAATGGATGAAATTCCTAAAACGATTGTGTTTTACAAAGACCCAAAATTCACCTCGAATTTATGGAAAGGATTGTTCAAAGGATTCGAAACGAATCTAAACTTTAGTACATCTTATCATCCTGAGTCTGATGGACAGACAGAGAGGGTGAATAGAGTAATAGAAGACATACTGAGAATGTATGTGATGGACAAACCATCAGGATGGGAAGACTACCTGCACTTGGTAGAATTCACGTACAACAATGGGTATCATGCATCGTTGAATATGAGCCCATTTGAATCACTTTATGGAAGAAAGTGCAATACTCCAATGAGCTGGGATAATCCAGCTAATAGAGAAGTAGTTGGGCCAGATTTGCTCAAGGAGATAGAGGACCAAATGATAAAAATTAAGCAGAATTTGAAAGCTGCCTAGGAAAGGCAGAAAAGTTATGCTAATAAGAACAGAACCCACAGAGAGTTCAAAGTGGGTGATCATGTTTTCCTGAAAGTGAAAGCTAACAGGAGTTCCTTGAAGCTGGGAAGTTGCGCCAAGTTGGCAGCTAGATTTTGTGGGCCATTTGAAATCCTGGAAAGGATTGGGCCAGTTGCATATATGCTTGCATTACCTGCATCTATGATTGTACTTAATTTGTTTCATGTTTCATTGCTTAAGAAATATATACCATATGCTAATCATGTTATCGATTGGAATGTGATTCAGGTGGAACAAGAAGGTGTCCTGGAAGTGCATCCTCTAAGCATATTGGACAAGAAAAACAAACAACTCTGGAATCAATCTATAGGGCTTGTAAAGGTCCAGTGGACCTAGTATGGTCCTGAGGATGAAACATGGGAACATGAAGATGCTATGCGGGTAGAATACTCGCATATTTTTGAAGATTTTGGAAATCTTGCGAATACTGTGTGAAAGTTGCATTGAGGACAGTGCAAAAATAAGGGGAGGGGATTGTAATACCCCAAGGACATGCCCCAATTGTATTATGAATTGTAATTATGTTTTATAGGCTGGTGAGCCAAGTTTATATAAGCTGGTGGGCTTATGTGTTAATAGGACGAAGAGCCTAAGTGTTAAGGTCGGTATCCTCCTTTTGTATATGTAATCATACAGAACATTAATAAAAAAATATAAACACCGCTGCGTGCAGACCGACCACGATGAATGAGTGATGGGGGACTAAGCTTCCACATAATGGGTAAGGGATTGGGGGCTGGAAGGTGGGAAAGAGAGGCTAAGTGTTGAGCCTAGGGGCTTAAATTCTTGGGAATAATATTTTAATATTATTCCAAAAGCCATGTGAAATATTTGTTTTGTCCTAAGTTCCTGGAGAGGAACGCATGCTGATGGAGTGCATGCAACATCATGGGTGACATGTGTCGACCCAAGCGCATGCAGTTAAAATCAAAGAAGTGAGCCGTGTTGGGGGTTCGTCCTCCATTATTTTGTGGGTTGTCTGAACCGTGTGACCTCTATGTCGGAGTGTGGCATACCTCACGCAGCTCTGAAATCTGAAACCGTGAAACCCAGTGGTAAACTCGTGGATTGAGTCGAGTCTCATGTGTGTCTGTTGAACCCTGGGCATACCGTAATCGTCCATGCCGTGTTTGTTTTAACTACGGACTGTTGTGCTCATGCGGTCCCTTGGCTAAGTGTAATTGGCTACTGTCATCCATCCTCTGCTGAGTCTTACTGTTGTTCTCCATGTGCTGGAACGAAATTGAAGAAGTAGGTTGTCAAACCTGTGGGCGACTCTCTCCAGGTGAGAGAGTGCACGGAGGAAGGAGAGAGCTCCTGGAAGGAACCCTGTAGTTTCCACAAAACTCGGAGATTTCCGAACTGGTTTGTTGTTGAAGCCCAAGGCAAGGGAGGTTAGCAGCCGAAGGACTGTCTAGGTGACAAAGAAGGTGTATACTCCTGGGATGGGATAGGCATGTGGGGAAGGAGAGTCTGTGGGAAGTGGGCATAAGTGGTTCCAAGGAGAGAATCCTCCTTCTTTTACATGTATTCTTCCTATAAACCTTACCTAGCCTAGGATTCCTTACCCGGTGGAGCTTAGTCCTAGCTCAGGGGTGACCTACTGCTAAGAGTGATGAGCAACGTGGTCTAAGGCTGGGAGGTTCGTTGAAGGTCTACACGCAGTTGGTGGTGCGTGAAAGTTTCAAAGATAAGTGTCACTATGTTTTGTAATTCTGTAATTAATTAAATTGCATACCTGTGATTCTTGCATTGTATCATGTATTTTTTTGTGCATAAGAATTATTGTTATTTCCATTAACTCTGAAATGTTATCAGTAATTCTGTGTTAGTTGTAATTAAGAGTTTTAAGTTCATTAGAATGCATAGTGTGTTACAGAAGTGTTTTTCCATGAAGTAGCATTGGCCTGACCATGGGGGTTGATGGTCGGGGGCATTACATATAGGGTATCTGAGAAAGAAATAAAATAACTTCTCTATTTTATCATATTTCCTAGGCCAAAAATATCCATGAGACCTCAAAATTTTAAAATAAGTCATGTTGTAAATCCCATTATACTACAGTGTAGCAATGCTAAAATAAATATATTCCTAACAATATGAAATGTATAAAGGTCACAAACCTTCAAAAAATAGATATCACTTTTCTCTGGAAATATTAATAAGAAGGATATGCATAATCAAATTGAGAGCAAGACATATCTAATGAGGTAGGGTATGCTTTGATAAGAAAGTAATTTTTTAGGTTTAACATGCCTTATATCTTCCTCTTCTGATCATTAGGTCATGTGCATGCTACCATGAGGTTGGGGTCATCCACGAGGTTGGGTTTGAGGCTGAGTAAACACTTACCCTCTCATGGATCTATTGTGCAAGGATTGAAGGTTCCATAACTATAAATAACATCAAATATGAAGAAAACAAAATCGATGGTACCTTTACCCTTTCCATTTGATTGGAAGAAACTCATATTTGTTGGTTCGGTGATGAATTGTTCTCTGATCAAACATAGACAGAGATTTCACCTCCCTCCCATTTGACCTCCTCTAAGGTGAAAACACTATGAATATATCTATATTGATTCTAGTTCCAACTAGCTTCACGAAGACTCGTTCCAACTTCGAATCCATTGCATTTGATAGAGTTCACTAAGTAGCATCAGGACCAAAGCATCCAAACCTAAGAGGAGCAATGATGGATGATTGGTTCATTCCATAGAAAGGAGGAAGAAGGATGAGGGAACCTTGTCTACAAATTGTTGTGTAGAGAAATATATTGTAAAATAAATTGAAAATGTGCAAGACCAGGGGAACCTTGTCTACGAATTGTTGTGCAGAGTGATCTTCTATGAAATAAATTGAAAACACTCCAAAAGTGTGGGTGCATGTGGATATTTTAGTAAGTAATAAACCCACAAAACCCGTGATTTAAAAAAAAAAATCAATGTTAGTAATGAAAAACGCCAATGCATTAATATCACCTCAATACAGTATCTCTCATTGATTAAAACTATTGGAAAATCAGTTAGCATATTAATTCCACTCTTGATATCCAAGACAATATTAGGCAACCTATGAAATGATCATTCTTAGGGTAAAGAAATTATATTTTTAAAAAATTCCACCTATCTCCAAATTATGTAATAAAAAATTGTCTAAGACATGCACCTCTTTTGAATTTTAAAGAAGTTTGATAAGCTAATATAATATGTCATGGAATTGGTATTAGGGTTTGGGGGTGCATTTTTCAACTAAATTTCCTCTAATGGTTATCATGGGCTCTAGGGATAAACTAGATTAATGGTGGGTAGATAAATAGGGCCATGGACCACTATCATTGCTATTGTATTCTCTATGAGGTGAAGGGGTGTAGGAAAGGACAACTCTAATGCATAAAGGACATCAAAGAACTACAAGGATCAATGGTATGGTTGGCTCTTCATGTTTCATGATGGAAAGATCCATTTGAGGAGAAGAAAAAATACTCTAATCAAGGTCAATACAACTTTGCACTAAAAGGAGTCAATTGCTTAGTCTCCATGACTAGGAAATCAAATCTCATGCCACCCTTATTATTATTAGGAGAAAGCATGTAGAAACAACATTGATCCTAGTCTCCTTGTAGCATTTGGTTGTGAGTAATGGGGCTCATTTGGACCTCCCCTTTGATAATCAACCCTCATCTCTAGCATTTGATGATAGCTCCTTTGACTCCACTAGTCTACTAGTGACCTCAATGTTGTTGAAAATGTCATATAACCTAGCATGGGACTTAGGGAAATATATTTTGGTGGACCCTAGAAACACTTTTATTGTTTCACTAGACCCTGTAGCTATGAACATTGACAACTTAGCAAACCAAGTGGAATTGGTCTTTGAAGTATGCAAAGGGCATTGAGTTTATTTTCTTTCTACTTATGTTATGTTTTGTTGGATAATGTGGATATTAGGGAAATATGTTAAGCAATATACATGTAAGTTTATTTGGGTAAGGACCTAGACAAAGAATCCTACTAAAGTTTTGGACTTATTACATCTACATTTGGGGACATAGGTAAAGTTGCTTGTAATACTATTTTTGTATCTTTGTGTTGTAGGATTTGACCATAGAATTTTAATATAAAATATTTATCCATTACTATTAAAAAAATGTTTATGTCTTCAAGGGGCCTCCTTATGGAACTTGAACTCGTGACCTTAGTACCTTTGCAAAAATACTCAATTATACAAAGGTATGAAAAGTTGTTTTAAGGAACATAACCCTTCAATCAAGAACATTGTTATGTCCAACCACAAGTTACACACAACACCAATTTGTAGAAATTTATATCCAACTGCGATGCCTTTCCATCGAATGACAAAAATTTAACAATGTCCACACAATAATCAGTTTTGTATACTAGTGTTCAGTCATCTTTTGAGCATTTCCCAACAATGAGGTGCATAGAATGGTATGCTCCTAAATTCCATACTACTTGAAACACGCTAGTATACCTGTCTAAACATACAAGATATCCTCTTTGCACAAAGTTGTACTAATTCAACCTAAAAAATTACATATAACCATATTTTAGAAAAACATAAATGGAAATTTAATAACTTAAGCCAATATGCAACTATTGAATTAATTTTGAAGGAAATTTCATTAAAAAATTAATTTAACCATCATATAAAAAAATGAATCACATAATGCATGATATTTATCTTGCACAAAATTTGAACATGCAAATCACACGGGGGCTTCACCTTGTTGAAAAATATCTTATCATGTTCATTCATAAAGGGGGTTCTTAAATTGTGAACAATAGAGTCAATATATTGTAGGTATTGTGGGGGGGTATGTGGGTATCATGGGGTTTATAGGTATTGAGGGATATAAAGAAGGGTATCTAGTAAAAATAGTTTTTTTTTTTTTTTTATATTGGAAATATGTATTGGGAGGAGGGTTCAACAAAAGTATTTTTGGAGGTATTTATCAATATCTAGTGAAATTAGGGGTATTCTTTAATATCCCATGAACGCAGGTTCCTTGTCATATGTTGAATGAGTGAATACCCTATGGTAAATCATTGTCAAGGAGTGATTCTACTCTTATCCATAGGAATGTGATGTGGGAACCATGCTCATCACAAGGGTAATGATGATCCATTGGGTTACTCTCTCATAGAGAGTTACACATAATACTACTATAGGTCCAACATAGATAATATATTCAACAAGGAGATGACAATAATTCCCTACTAGCCATGTTGGTGATTTTGGAAATCCCATGCTAGTAACACTCACATTGGCTTGGCTAATTCACCATTAGTGTACTAATTACATGAGAGGACTTCATTCCCATGCTACAATTATGAGATAGATTCCTAGATGAGCTATAATATTGGTTAGAGTTCCAAGCTCTCAAGAACTCAATCATTCATTCCCTACTTGCAAAAACCTTCCTCGTAGATTAGGACCCAAAAATAGATTCAATATATATACAACCATGCCATTCCCATATCCTCAAGCTCCCATACAACCAACACTATGTACCTCACAACCAACATGAAGTTCCAATAATATGTAGATGCAATAAAGGAAAGCTAAAAGAACCCCTCAATGTCTATGAAAATTACACATATGGACAAAAACAGAACATGTATGGGAAGGAAACGTGTCCAAACTTCAGCTAAATATGGCATGGGTGAAGGTACCACCTTGCATTTGCATGAAAAATGAGTTGAGAGGATGACTCTTTCTTTCTGAGAATGTTTTTTTTATCTCTTGCATAGCCAAGAAATTAAGACATTGACACACATCATATGGTTGACTTTACATTTTTAACCCCTCATATGTTGTCACATCATAGCCTCCCTCTTGCTCCTTAAGAAATTCATTTGTAATAATATGATTTTTTCATTCCATTATTATTATATATATTGCAACTTATCCACTTCCACTACCTCATACCATATCATTTTTCTTAGCAAACCTTTGATCATATCATAAAAAATTCTTAGTAAATATATATCATGAAGTTTCAATGCTAGGATCATCATTGAAAATTATTAGAAAATATATATCATGAATTTTCAATGTTAGGATCAAAGGTTTTCTAAGAAAAATAGGGTGGTATAAGGATGTGGAAGCGGATAAGTTGCAAAATCAAAGGAATGACAAAGAACTAGTGGATTACTTGGCTAGTCTTCTGAAAGGTTTGGGAGATGAGTCCAAAAACCATGGAATGGCACTAGTTTTAGGGGGAGGTGGGCCTACCTAGCCTAGGATTGAAAATTGGCACATCAAGATGAGGTCATCATCCTTTCACAATGGAAATCTTTTCTCCAAGATACATGAAGATAGTGAAAATACAATGTTGGGGAGAGCACAAGTTGTTTTATCTCCTTGTGAGACAATTGTTGATATGTGTGAAGAAAAATACCATGCATGATGGCTTCCTTTTCCAAATCTAGGGGTTTCATCTATTATATCTTCAGATGGGAATTATTGAAATTGTAAGACATTGATCCAAGGTTGGTGGATGCTTGGGTTGACCTAGGTTCGGATCTCAATAGGTTTCAAACAAAACCCTCAAACCATCGGCCCTAATGGTAAACTAGAAGGCAAAGTTGCACACAGAGTGCACATCGCAGTCTCACCCGAAATAGCTTTATGGGGGACTGCAATACTCAGGTTTTTGTAGTATAGGAAGGGATTGGGATTGTATTCTAATTATTTTCCCCATGCATCATTATTATTATTCATTCATCTAAGCTAGTGTTCACTCATTCATCTAACTATGCATGCTTTCTATGATTATCTAGGTAACCATTCATTATGTAACTGATTCATAACATAACATCAAAACAACTATTCAACCACATTAACACACTAGAATTATTGTGGTTCACCCCCACCCCGGGGCTACGTCCACAGAGATTTGTTTCCTCTGCTCTTTTGTTCATTCTTTTGAAAAATATGCACTGCGCGCATTACATTATTTAGGATTACTATAAAAAAATGAGGGTAAGCACGCTCTATGAGGTGGACTAGACCACACCAAGATCCATAGCCTGTGATCTAATGCTCAAAATCTAGCTTCTTCAAATCCACTATCTCTCCTTTACTAACTAACCACATACAATGAACTACTCAACAACTTGACCAATAAAAACTACTGATCAACCCCCACCTAGACCTCTTAGGTCTTTATTTATACTATTCTACTAGATTATAGCTGTCACACAACCGCTGCGGCATAATAAATTTTTGCCTTTTCTCGAGGGCAGAATCCCCGAAATCCTACGGGGCTTAGCACAGGGTAGATTTTCCCCTTTTCCCACCTCTGTGTGATCGTAGATCATGAACACAGGCCAAACAACTAAGTGCCTTTTCGCATTTCATGACTCAGCGGTATAAGTGAGTCGAGTCTTTCAACTCTACAAACCCCAGAATGCTGAAATGCCAAAGATGCATCGATCAGCAATTAGCCCTTTGGGATATGCCTTGGTCCATATGACCACTTCTCATAAGACCTATGCCCTATCTCTTTCAGGATTTATGAATACGAGAGCCCGACCTCTTGTCAATGGGACTCCTGAATTCCTGATTTGCAAAATCATGTAATGAGTATAGCTCTCTTATGTCAGTGCCCTCCGTGCGTGACCACCGGCTAGGCTAAACACTAGCTCCCACAGCAACTCACGAACTCGCAAGTCGAAGGGTTGAATCTCCATGCTCTTCCCGTGCGAACCTCCGAAACTTGGAAGTCAGCGAGGGTTGACCTTCCTTTCACACTTCTCGCAACTCGCCACTTTGTGAGTTGTAGCGTCGAGCTCCCGTGCTCGTATCTCAGGAATCCCCAAGACACGAGAAGTCAATGGAGTGTTGACTCCTTTTTCCCAGGCGACGCATGTCCGCTTGTCAACCACGCAGGCCCCACCTTGTGGTTCTGCCACGTGTCCACACCCGTGCCTCGGCTCTTGGCACTGCGCGACTTATGATGTCAAGAAGAGGTTCTCTCAACCTATGAACCTCCGAAGGCGTGATGCACGCAATGAAGCTCCTGATCCAACGGTCCTCCCTTGACCTGGATCCAACGGCTATCCTTGCTCCTCTCGATTTCGCCACTCGCGACTTGGAGCACCCAACTCTTGGGCTCTCATCTTGCGAACCTCCGAGTTCGCAAGATCCCTCAATCTCTGCCACCTGTCCTCCTTAGATGGATGGTCCTGATCTTCTCGCGGCTTCGTCACTCGCAAAGTCTAGGTGCCCAACCTTGGCACCTTCCCTTCACGAAACCCCGAGAAGTGATGTTAGCTTTCCCTCTTGCGTTCTCTCTATTCGCGACTTCAAAAATCTTGAGGCAAGGGTTTTAACCCTTCAACTTGCGAATCCACGAAACGAGATTTCGCAAGTGATCCAACGGTCCGATTTCTCCCGAACATAAAACTTGAAAATAGGCTTATCGTAACTCCCCTGCTCCTCTACAAGATCAGACGACTCTCGGGACTTCGCGAATTCTCCACGGAGAATTACAACCGTCCAATGCCTCCTTGCTATTTTGGGATTTCAAGAGGATCATTCTTCCTCGCACAGGGTTACTAAGACTTGCACCTTCAAATCCTTTTTCCAGGTTCTTGGTGAGATTTCTAAGAAGGGTGTCTCTATGGGGAGATCTATCCAGGGTATTACCTGAGACAAATAAGGTATAGATTTCCTGAGAACAGACTTGAAGTCTGAATTAATTCAATATGTGTATAAATAGCGATTTACAACACATAATCCATACGTAGTCTTTCCATTGTAAGCGTGCAACCACCATTTCTAAATCAAAACACTACATAGGCAGTCTTATACAAAAACCTTTCATAAAACTGCACAGACTATGAGCATACATGTCAGCATATAAATTTCGATATACAGGACATAAAACACTTATCAGAGATAACACCAAGTGTGATTACAAATGCTGAGAGGGGTGCTCGTTTCCAGCCAACCGTAGGCTCAGCGATTCCGATAGGATTTACCACTAGCCACCCCCGAGCTGAGACCATGATGCTGCGAGACTGCGTCTCTGTTTTCTAGTGACCGAGAGTGAGGGTTACTCTCCCCCTTCTCTGCTATCACTCACTCTGTATTTTTCTAGAGTTTCCTGCCTTCCCTCGTGTCTGCCCCCTTCTCGCTTCTCCCTCACGCCTTTTTCCTCTTGCGAGGTTGTGTGTGGCGCGATTTCCCTCACACTAGTCAGGCCTGATGGCTCTAGGGATGGGCGGTTCATCTCCCCCCCCATCCCTCATTACTCATGAGGAGCCATCTACCTACCAATACTAGCGAGTCATTTAATTCGGGGCCAACAAGCCGCTCTTGGTTCTCCGGGCCAGTGAAGTCCAAATACGGTATTGGTTTCAGTGGAAGTTAACGCCATCTTTCCAGGTGCCTTCCACCACCTTTCTTCAGCC
>ML796909.1:10206-35860 GCA_009831015.1 Picea engelmannii | reverse complement strand
TATATATTCATAATATTATTCACATTCATCGACAATTTTCACAAGGTCCATTCACATCACACATTCACATTTTTGAGTTTGCCACAGTTCTTGGCCAGTATAGTTATTTTTACAAACTAGGGGAAACAGGGTGTTACAATAGCCATTAAATTTATGTCCAAAACCCTAACCCTAACATGGTTAGGTTTTTCTGCATGTGCACCATGCTGCTTTTCCTACTTCTTTTCCATGTTGTTTTTCCTTTTTTTTGTTGTTTCTTTTCTATCCTCTTCCACATGATGTTTTTCCTCATCCTCTTGCGCACACTCCAAAAATAGGATTCTTTTCCCCAAAATAGAATTTCTTCTCCCAAAATAGGCCTGCGCCAACAGGTCCCCAACACTGAAATGTGGCTCATCCCGAGACACTACGCCTTATTTCACACTCTGGATAGCTATATGCAACTCGTGAAACACTTGTGATAAGTGGGTGAATTTCTCTTTCACCTATGTGATCTGCTCTGTTGTTATCGGACTAATCGGTAGGTGCGGACACTAACATATCTCCCTAGATCCACCTGGATCTAGAACAAAACATGACAGGACATGACTCTTTCCCTAAGTTACGACCATTGAATTAGCTAGTAAGGAGGAACAAGTGACATACCTTTGTATCGCTTCCTTAGGTCTCTGTTGCTCCCACTTCGCTCTGGTGCTCTCGTGAGGTCAAGACCAAGACAACACAAACCAGCCAAAGTGAAGATAGTAAAATGTATTCAATCATCAACTTATATGTATGATCAAGGAATTACACAATAAAGTAAGAATGACTTTATGGGAAAAGGACATGTCGTTGTATCATATTAATTGAAAGTAGAAGATACAACCTGATCACCTTGATATCGCAAGCTTCCTTTCGATGACTCTTGGTTCCAACACACACACTTGTTCTGTCCTTTCATGAAGAAGATCCAATTCCTCTTGATAAACCTACTAGAGTCTCCAAGCTTCTGTTCAAGCTGGGTTCTTCACACAATTCCTTCACCAATTCTTCAATTAATATTGATTAACCTTTTCCATGAGAATCCTTTCAATATATAGGAGAGGGTGATATGATTACATGGATGAGAATGATCCCACCAAATCAAAGAAGCCAATAAAATGACAACCATACGAATGCCAACTCATTTTCTAGAAGACTCCCTTCTAGAACCCTCGAGACTTCTTCTCTTTTCCAAACTTAAAAACAATTTCACACCCTGTGTATAGAGAAACCTGCGAGAAGTTCGCACCCTAGATGAAGGTGGCCTGCGAGAATGGGTCATTCTCGCACCCTAGGCCATATGTAGCCTGCGAACTCACTTTGAAAATATGTTTTCTGGAAGGAGATAAATGACACTTTTCTCAGGAGAAAGTTCTTGTTGGGAGCTTGAGTACACTATTGTTAATACATCACCAAGATGACCAAAATAATGTGTAACAGAATGCACCCCAAAGTATGAGGCCGAAATCAGTGACAGCCGAAATACTTTGTAAACTCTGTGTGTGTGTCAGAAACCAAGAGCGCACCTAATCGGAAACCTGCAAACAACCAGGCATCTGCAGAATATCATACTAGTTCTGAGGTAGGCATTCCCATACTGAGATCACATATAGATGACATCATAAACATAGGTCATCGCCACCAATCATACACCATGGATCCATGCCGTCAAAATATCGCATAGCCACCAAGAATACATTGTGGATCCATGCAAGAAGATTCAAATTAAGACGACATAGCCACGAGACATACAAAGTGGATCTATGTGTCAACAAATTATACATATTCCATCGCAGCCTGGATCAAAGAGATGAGACCCAGGGTCTTCAATCCCGTCACCTGAAAGTATGAATCTAACCATGTGATTACATGTGCTGAAGTCGAACATGGTAGAAACCACCTTATTACCGGTCATTGATGAAACCGTTAACAAGTGCGAGGGAAATCACCATTAATGTCAATGACTCCCAAGGTACACTAGTAAAATCCATCGAATGTGAATAAATGAGTTGAGGTTGAACATTCGACAGAACCTCCCGATCAGGGGTCAATGATGAAAACCCACTGTCGAAAGCAAGGAAACCTGCCATTGAGGCATGCAAGTTCCAAGGTACCAAATAATTTCTAAGTCTTGTTTTCGAATAATAAATTGGAGTCGATGGAACAAAAATCATCACAGGAGGGCCTTGATGTATCCCCCATCAATGACACGAAATGAGTAACAGATTTTGAAGGTGAAACAGAGCATGATATAGGTTGAATTGGACACAGGGAAGGTCAACATGGAGAGAATGGACAACTGCAGATGGCCAACTCAATAGAGGTTTCAGATGAACTTCTCTTGAACATATGAATGATACGACCAATGATTTGGCAGCACTAACTCAGAGATGACTCAGTATATAACCTTATATCAAGTCGAATGAGAGACAAATGGATTTCCCAAAATGGCTTTAGATAATGAATAGGGGGGAATCATGTTCAAGAGCGACACTTACTGCCAATAATATGAATACGAAAACATATCCCTTTCCCAAATTTTCCCCCACCATTTCTGGCGAATACCTCTTTATTTTTACGCAAGCTTGAGGAGGATAACATATGCTTGTTGATGTAAGCTCATCCTTTGGATGAGTCCCTCATAATATGTTTAACGAACCCTAGGAAGGAGTGGTTCGGTCCCATTACGGGTCTTTCGATGGTTGTTTAATGAGTCCAAAGATAGAAAACTCGAAGGTTTTTCATGATTATAGAGTCTGGAAAAACACTTAAAAGAGAACTCTCTCAGTTCCTTTTTCGTAAAATAGTCTGATGAGACCAAAAAAGAGATAAATTATCGCCCAACAGATGCTTTCTTCAAATACTTTAACGAGCATGAAAATAGCAAGATCCCTCGGTAATCTTTTCATGTTTAGAGAGTCTGAAAAGAGCTTAAAGAGGACTCCAGGGGGTTCCTTTTTTGTATAAACTTGTTGAGACCTAAAAAGTGATAAAAGTGTGCTCGATTACATTCTCATGTATTTTCGAGCGTGAGAACAGACAAAGACCAAGCTCGAGGTTTTGTGCAAAAAACCATAAAAAACAACTTAAACATGCGATGAAAAAGAGAAAGTATATGTATCCCTGTGTATGGACGTCGAAGTCGTTATGTCTGCAAAACGTCGCACTCATAGGGGTATTAGGCATTAGGTTTAATAAACAAAACAATTATAAAAACCAACCAGAATGGTAAAAGTAAATATAAGTGGGTAAAAGTTCTTTTTACCATAGTCATTGTAACTTTGCCAAGATTTTAGCCCAAAACCCCTATTTTTCCCTTGAATTTCGGTGCTCGATTGTGGAAGGTATGAACAACCATTTGGTGAACCATCTCCAACAGTGAGGTAAGCTCCTTGTCTTCTATCTTTTCATGGTTCAATTTTTTATTTTCATTGGTAAATTTCAAGTTTTTTAGCTTTTTTTAGGGCTCAAATTTGCGCTTAGGCATTCTCGCAGGCTAGCCACACAGGACCTACGAGAATGCATGATTCTCGCAGGTGGCCCCAAAGGCACCTGCGAGAACCTCGCACTGTGACAAAGGGGCACCTACGAGAACCGCAAAATGAAAAATTTCTTTAATATTTTCTCAATGAAAAATGTACCAAGGGTGGAAGAGAGTTGTTAACCTTCTTCTTATGGTTCTTGTGCAGGCATTTGGCCATCACCATGGTTCTGGAATGGCATGAAAGAGAGCATGAAGAAGATGATGTTATTGCTGGGAATAACCTGGGCACCGTGCCGCTTTGCGAGACTGTGGTCTCCTGAAATTCTTTCGGATCCCGAGTATGAGGGCCCAAGTCAGGTTGTTGGAGTACCTCGTTCATATGTGGGACGTGGACCAACAAGTATTCCACGTGGGGGTCTACACATTGTCCTTGGATATCAAGGATGTTTATTTCCTGACAGGGTTGTCACGGCATGGGTACCACGCTAGCTTGACTGGTAGCCGAGGTGGTGGGCTACCTATGAGCGAGTATTGTCGTCAGTACTGTGTTCCAGAGGCGGAAAGGAGCAAAGGAAAAGTGGCCATTTGGGGGGTCCAGGATTTGACCCTTCACATTATTTTGTTCACCATTTCTCGTATGGATGGGAGTGTTGCTCCACACATGGCTCTCCAGAGCTACTTTTAGTATGCCATAGAGTGTACTGAGCCTCAGGTTTTTAACTGGTCAGACACAGTCCTTCGTAGCATGAAGAGGCAGTTGACTAAATGCAAGAGAGGCAACCTGAAGCAATTCGGGTACGGGTCATTGTTGCTGTCCCTCTTTCTTGAGAGGGTGCCCTTGCTGAGGTTGCAGGTTAAGTGGGGTTTACCAGCTCCAGAGGATCCGAGGATGCTGAGGTGGTGTAACCTCATGGCTCGACATGTAGCTGGACCAATCATCAAATACAATGATTCCTTCTTTGACTGGTTGCGACCACAGATGTTGATGGTCGATGATTATGCCTATGCCGGGTTGGACTTCTGAGGGGATCTGGACTTGGCCCTGCCCGAGGGCACTCAGTGGGGGGATCTCGGTAAGAAGTACACATTTTTTACTTTTTAAATGTTTTTGTGAATTTTATCATATGAAAATGTTTTTATGTTCGTCCAAGGTCTAAATACAAAAAATATTTTTTGATGACACAAACGTGGGGCCTTATCGACCTCTGGGTACTTATCCTATTCAGCGACGAGGATAGGTGGCTTCAGTGCCACGATGGGACGCTAAAGATTATGAGGTAGTGGAACAAAACTTAGAGGGTTTGACTGCAGACATTCCAGACATGCCTCTTGGAGAGGTCCCATGACGTTATCAACGTCATACGGTGGGAGTGTCAGAGGCTATTGGCCAATTGCTTCGTAGGGTTTCCTGGGAAGTCGTGTGTTACCGTGAATTTCATCCATGACATCACTTTGTAGAAGCTATGAGCTTCAGATTTTGAAATTTTGGTCCTTGGATAGAACTTTTTTGTAAAAAACTTTTTTGATTGTTATATATAGATACGGCTTCTACTGGCTTATCTTGTGTTGTGTGATACTTTTGATGTGATTGATTTATAAATGACCCAAATTTCTATCTAATAAATAGTTAGCTAATGCATCAGTTAATGTATTTAGACATCTAGGAATATGTCGATACTCAATATAATCAAAATAATGTTCCAAGAGGCGAATTCACAAATATACCCGTAACAAAGTAGGGCTTCAAATAACATAGACATTACTTAACTGTAGTACTACAAGCTGCGAATTGAGTCGCACAACCAAGCGACGGATACCGAGCGAGAGAGCATCAATCAACAATTCGATAACCGCGCTATACTCTGCAATATTGTTGGTTGCATGGCCGAGGCACACACCTCATAGAGTGATAAGTTTGTTTGTAGGGGCATAAATTGCCCACACAACAGAAGCAAGGTTCTGAGTACTACGGATAGCACCATCAGCGAAGCCAATGTGGGGTAGCGAAGACTCTGACATCTGGAAACCAAACACAACGTAACATAAGGGTAGAGACCAGATAACGAAAATAGCATACTACAGTAACACACAAGAAGTATGATACAATAAAATACAAGTACTCATGTACAGGTGATCTTATGCATAGTACTTCTTTAAGTACAACCCATTTCTGGGTTCACTCAAAGGGATATTGTCGTAATATACTAACTCATAAGATCCTTTCTCCAAAACTCATCTAACGATATAAGGAGCCCGCCACATGGCTTCGAATTTTCCAGCTCCTAGCATATCTCGATCTTGTTCATAGAGGAGAACTAGATCTCCTTCGGAGAAAACATGAGGCTTTACATGTTTGTCGTATTGGGCCTTGACACATTTCTTATGGGCTTCTATGACTAGGGTAGCATCGCATCGAGTTTCGTCTAATCGCATGAGATACAACAGAAGTTCTTCCTCTGCAGAAGTGTTTGGTAGGAGTTCGATGGCTAGTTTTAAGGAGGGTATCTCACATTCAATCGGGAGGATGGCTTCTAGACCATAGACTAACCGAAAAAGGTGTAAACCCAGTAGGGGACTTAACGGATGTCCGATAAGCCCACAATGCTGAAAACAACATTGTGTGCCAACTTGTTTTGTGTATCCCTATCATTCATCGAAGCATGGTTATGAGAACTTTATTAATCGCTTCGACTTGGCCATTGGCTTGTGGGTAATAGGGCATTGAGTTTTCATGGCGAAGACCCAACTTTTCAGTGAGTTCGGACATCATGAAGTTTCTAAAGTGGTTATCGTGATCAGTGACGATAGCCTGAGGAACACCAAAACGAGCTATGATGTGATTGAAAATGAATAATGGTGCGGTCTTTCCAGTATTGTCAAATGTCGGCATCGCCTCGGCCCATTTTGTAAAATAATCTATGGCTACAATAATGTATCCATGCCCCCCAACTGAGTGGGGGTCACATGTCATGAAATCGATACCCCATTTCGTAAAGGGACCAACGGAGACCACAGGATGAAGAAGAGCAGGATGTGATCGTATCTTATGATTATAGGTCTGGCAAGCATGACATTTTTGGACGACGATTATGCAATCATTAAATAAAGAAGGCCAAAAATACCCTGCTCATAAGATCTTCTGAGCAGTAGCATACGCAGACAGATGACCACCACAGACTCTAGAATGGTAGTCATTTAAGTATTTCTCGGCTTCGTCGAACGTGAGGCAGTGTCTAAAAATTGAGTCAATCCCACGACGATAAAGAGTATCCCCGAGGATAATATATTGACGGGCTTCGTAGCGTATTCAACGCCAGTGAATACTGGACAAATTGGGCCAAAAAGTATAGGTTTGGAGATATATGATGATATCTCCGTACCAAAGATCATCAGAACTAATTAGGAAAAGGGATTCATCAGGTAATGAATCGGTTGCTACATTTTCCATTTCAGAGTAGGAAAAGTCACATATCAACTCGGAAAACACTAAGGACTTCTTGGACTTAGCTCGTTTGAATTCCAAGTCAAACTCCTGGAGTATCACGATCCATTTGGAGTATTTTCCCCCTAGCAATTGACGTGTGAGAATGTGTTGCATAGGGTTGCAGTTAGAAATTACCATAGTCTTGCGAGAGAGGATATAGTGCCGAAAACGTTTAACTGCTTGGACGGCTGCCAAGGCCAGTTTTTCGACATGTAAATACTTGGTTTTGGTAGGTGTTAGACTTCGACTCAAGTAATAGATAACATGTTCTTCATGAGAATCATCCTCTTGGACGAGAACCATAGCGATGGTGTAATCCGAGGCTGCGAGGTAGAGGAAATAATCGCGACTGTAATCGGGGGGGAAGAGAAGCGGAGCACGTGTCAGGGACAGTTTCAAAGCTTCGAAGGCTTTGTTTGTGATGGTATCCCATACGAAATCAGAGCCCTTTTTGAGTAGTCACGTAAATCCAAGATTTATCTCGGCGTAGTTCGGGATGAAATGATGAAGAAAGTTTTCTTTCCCTTGCAAACTTTGTAACTGGAAAAGTGTAGAAGGAGGAGGGAGATTGAGAATCGCCTCGACCTTTAAAGGATCTACCCTAATCCATTGACGTGAAACAATAAATCCTAGAAGTCGACTGGATTCTACGCACAAAACGCATTTGTGAGGATTCAAGCATATATGGTAAAACCGACAGCGGAGGAAAATGGCTCAGAGGTGGATTGGATGATTGACCTAGCGCATGGAATGAGAAGGTAAGTCATCAATATATGGTTGCACGATGTTCTTGATACCATGGAAGGCATAAGACATAGCGCACTGAAAAGTTGCGCCAGCGTTCTTTAGACCGAAAGGAAGTTTCTGATAGGCGAAAGTGCCCCAAGGACAAATGAAAGCGGTTTTGTGTTGATCCTCGGGAACAATATTGATTTGAATATATCCGGAGAAACCATCCATCAGAGAGAAGATTTCGCTTCTGGCACAATCATCGACAATCTGATCGATGAAGGAGGTAGGAAAGTTGTCTTTAGGACAAGCTTTGTTAATATCCCTATAATCAATGCATATGCAGATTGTTCCTTGTTTCTTGTCGATCGGGACAAGATTGGAAACCCAATCAGTGATGGCCACCGAGTAAATAAAGTCGTCTTTGAGAAGTTTCTCGACTTCAAGCTTGATAGCAGCCACTTTACGTGGGGGAACTAGACGAAGGTGTTGTCGAATGGGTTTAGCATCTGGGTATGTCTTAATTTCATGTATCACAATGTCGGGTCGATACCCGACATTTATTCATAGTTCCAGACAAAGACGTCACAAATTTTTTTGAAAAGTGACTTGTAGGTGACGATTTCATCAGGGGAACATGAAGCTCCAATATGCACATTTTCGACAATTCCAAGTTTGATGGATATTTCGAGGGGAATAGTGGGTGAGATATTGCTTAAGTTCCCTTCGGAAAACACATCATGTGTGGACTCGGGAATGGTTGAAATGAAGACAATGGTCGACGAGGTCGAGATCCGTTGGTATCTCTCAATGGTGTGTTGTTCCAGGAAGAGGATGGAATGGTGATGTCCATCGTTCCAAGGGGTGTCTTCCATGACAGACATAATCATCTCGTTCGTGGGAAAAATGATGCGAAAAGGATCTGGAGACAAATCACAAAGAGAGGGGGTAAAAAGGGTTGTCGATTGAATGGCCTGATAGGCAGATTCGACTTGACTTAAAGGCATTTCGTCGACAAAATGAAGATGATCGTCGGGCTCGGGTACCATCCATGGGTCGTGAGACGCAGGGGCTCCATGAATCGAGGTTGATATCATGTTGATTGAAGTGATAGATGAGTGTGGAACATCGGGTGGTGGAATGGGGAAGGTACCCATTAACAAAGAGTCTTTGAGAAGACCTACACTGACGTTCTCATAACTGGGGGGGGGTTTGGCGGTGAACGATATGTTGCCAGTACACGTATCTGAGTTAAAGAAGGCTAATTTGTCGACGGTAATTACCTTTCCTTGATGTGGGAAACGTACAACACAAAAAATAGTTGACACAACTGCACGCATGGAATCGATCCAGCTACGACCAAGCAGAAGATTGTAATCGAGAGGAGCGTCAAAGACCTCCACTTTGAGTTGGACTGTTTTGCCTTCTAGCGTGATTGGCAACGAAGGAAGGACACTGTAAGGCTTAAAACTAGAGCCATTGAAGGATTTGAGTGTGTTATGGGATTCAGTCAAAGAGGGAGAGCTAATGGCTTTCCAGCAGGTAATAGACATGACACATGTCGAGGCACCGTCGTCGATGATGGTTCTACAAATGTTTTTTTCGGAGACAATCACTTGGATTTAGAATGCGAGTTAAGGGGGCAACCTTGGAATATGATCTTCCAAGTCAAAAATTATTAAATTCCTGTCCGTTGGGTCGATTCCACCGATAGATTTCAATAGTGCCTTCTGTTGTGTGGGACAACTTTGAAGGACTTCGAGGGCTGACATCGCAGAAGGTGCTTGGGCCAGATATTCAACAATGCTGTAGTTCTGGGCAACACAAGCATGAGGATTGAAAGACGATTTCCGAACAACGTCCTTTGGAGGAGGGCGAAGAACTGTGTCGAGGCTCGGTCATTCGAGATGAAGAGGACCATTGGTAGGTGGAGTCGTGGGAGATGGTTGGACCACTGAAGGAGGTATAACATCAACCTTCTCTTTAGAGGGAGAATAATCTTTGGCTCGAGTGGTAATTGCGATGTCATTCTTCTTTAAATCGCCAGTACACATTAATACATAGGATGTAGTGGAAGGGGAAGGTTGGTCATGAATGACCAATTGGGCTTATTGGTGAGAGAGGAAGGGTTGGGACAAAATGGCTGGAGTGGGTGGTTTCGGGGCCCCTTGAAGGAACTTAGTAACCTCGGCGTGTCGTGGAAAATCCTTCGTGTAGTGATCATCACCACAGATAAGACAAGGGTATCAGGGTTTGTGCTTATCCCTATCATCAATAGGTGGAGTTTTGGTTTTCTCTGCTTGTGAAGTATTTTTGTCCTCGTTATTCTTACCCTTTCCCTTTCTGGATTTGTTTTTACCGGCTGGGGTAGATTGAACCGCATTTACCTTAGAAGTCTTGTCAGTGGGAGGGGTAGGAGACAGAGCATTTTGAACATTAGAAGAAGCGGGTTTGGGGTTGTTGCTCGAGGCAGAATGTGATTGGGCATGGAAAGTGCCAACCACACTTTCGGTTGCATGAGAAGCAGCTGGAGTAGTTGAAGTGGTGGAAGTGGAAGGATGAGGTGCGTCAGGGAGTAAGTCGTAAAGAGTACCCATTTGTGAGTAAAAGAGGTCAAGGTATTGAGCACGACTTATGGCCTGTTATTCCATGACAACTCCACCCATGGAGATGTCATGACTGATGTCATTTACAAATGATTTGGTGAACCACTCTGCCAGCAACTAATCAGGAAGTTCAAGTTTGATGAGATGTCGTCTCCGTCGCCACTCATGAATGTGATCGGATATATGAGTGGCTTTGTTTTGTTTGAAAGAACTCAAAATCTCAGTCCCTATTTCATAACGGATCGATAACTGGTAGTGGGTGAGGAAATCCATAGCTAGGGTGTTGAAGTCAGCGAAGAAACCTTGTGGTAATTCTATATACCACTTCGTGGTAGAACCTGTGAGAGTTCATTGAAAAAGACGTAAATGTATAGAGTCATCCATCAAGGAGTTGGATGAGCACTAGAGGTGAAAAGTCATGAAATGATTGTTTGGGTCCTCTCCCACTTTTCCATCGAGTTTAGGGATGTCAGATGGTAGCTTGGAAGGTATAGCGGGCCATTGGGGAGAGTGACAGATCGGATCATTTAAAATCCTCGATAGATCTAGTAGATCCAAAGTGGCTATGAAGGGTACCTATATATTCACATGCGGGTACTGGTGTCTTTGGGGAGGGAGTCTCGTCGGAAAACTAGTGGGACCATAAGCAGTCTACATATAATGAGAAGACCCAGGCAGATTCGGTGGTTGTTGTGGAGGAAAGTAGCTCATGGGATTGTATCCTTGAACTGTGACGTGAGTTTGAGCATTCGAGCCCCAAATAGGATTGGACGTACCTGGATATGGTTGGCCTATACTAGGGGGTATAACGGATGTAGCTGGAAGTTGTTTCCCCCCATTTGATTGAGGATTATGTTGTATCAGATGGTTCCAATACTAGGCCAAGGATGGAGGTATGTTTTTTCCATAGGGTGGGGTCGGTGGGGGTTGTCCTCCAATTGGGGGTTGAGTTCCAATTAGGGGTTGTGTTCCAATTGGGATTTGTGTTCCAATAGAAATTTTCCCTACAAGGGGGGGTTGAGTCAAACCTCCTTGGTGAAATTGTCCACCAACAGGAATCTAGTAATTTGGTGTGAACGACGGAAAGGTGCCACTAGGATTGGTACCACCGATAGAGGATGGAGAAGGTCCTCCGAAAGGGGGTTGAGGTAGTGTCGGAATGAAGCTGGGAGGAGAGTGCCCAAAAGAAGAGGGACCACAAGGAGTTACGGATGGGGTTTGCCTAGGAGTGGGAATAGAAGCATTCAACACACGGTATCCAGGTGGAAGTGTCGGGGTGATGCTGGGCGAGAGCAGTGTGCCAATGGAGGCTTGACTAGCCGTTGTAATCCCAGTATGAATACTCGTAGTATCTGTGTAATGGACCATTTGTAAAGGGAGGGTCAAGATGTGGTCAGCTCGTAGAGCTTCTATACCAGGAAAATAATACACAGTAGTAAGAGGTGTTGCGTCTGGTTCATAAATTTCGGAGAACGCAAGTGAGACGGTGATATCAACGCCTGCTCCTAAACCAAAGAGATCCCATCTAAAAACTCCAATATTCAAAAAAGGATCTTGGCCCTCGAGTCCTGGAAAAGGTCCAGTCGATGATCCAGAAGACAAAACAACTAAGTCTCTGGAAGAATTCACTCGCATAATACGTCTCTCAGAATCAGGGCGAAGTCGAAATTCCTCTCGAGAATTGGTAATCCAGAACTATTCTAGAGAGTCAGTTCTTTGCACTTAAGGAGTGGTGACATCTTGGACTTCACTCTGTTGAGGAGATCCCTCTGGTGAGCTTGTAGGCATGGGTTGAGAACCTTCCAAATTTTCTGGGGGTAAGCCTTGCATTCTACGTGAACGACGTGGAGGGTCTATTATGAACGAGTTACAAAATTACGAAGAAACTCCTGTGGCGCTAGTAAAAATTCTAGGAAATAACAACAAGCAAACAAGACTTTCTAATTCCAAATTTACTAGTTGGTGATGAAATCCAACGTCGCAACAATGAGATGAGAAGGGGCTGGGCTAGGGTGGAAAATTTACGTTGATGACCTACTTACCAGACTTACACCCTGGTGCAAGCTCCCACACATAATCGTGGGTATACCCTCCAAGGATCCTGAGTGAGTTTGGCCAACGTCGATTCCAGGTACCGTGAAGACTTGTCCCTTCACAGTCACCTTGTGTAAGACCCTAAGAAGATAGGCCACTAAGGTTACCACCGACAACAATAAAGCCTGGGGGGACAGTCGACAGTGCGATCCACACGTAAAGGCAGGGTATCTATCCCGAAATCAACTCGAGAGGCTTCCACTCATCATTGTGGGTATACCTCCAAGTGACCATCGTAATATGTGCAATCTCTACACCGATATCAACGAAGCAGGGTGAGTAACTCTCTCAATATCAATGCGACCTCGAGTTTGACCCTTGTGTGAGAAGGGCTTCCCAGAAAAAAATGTTGTAAATGGAATTTGACACTCCTTAACACAAGATGCTATTGTGTGTTTTTTGCTTTGGAGAGTGTATCTCTCTGCCTATTCCAAAGCTCTAGCCTAGCTAATTGTTGGTGTACTAGAGTCCTAGAAAAGAGTTAGTAGTTAAATTTTAAAATTGCGCAATATTATTAAGGGTTGTTGTTTCTCAAAGGAAACGGAGATGAAACCGATGTTGTATGAGACTCTGACCCAGCAATGCATAGATAGGAATGTGTTAGCGTCGGAAGTCACTACTGGATTGCAGCAGGATCAGAGCCCGACACCCATCAGTTTAATGTCACGATTTGTTTATAAAGGGATGATCAAATGGAAGAAAACTCATAACAATATCGTCTCAACTATGAAACTAGGCCAGGCATGCATGGGAAAGTGAGGTCTTAGATAAACTTCAAACAGTGAGTTGTAATAAGGGTGAGCAGGGGGAAGACTTGTATGAGAAGAGTTCAAGGGTCTATCATAAACATCAGGTTTCTAACAGATTGGAGAAGAAAGCGTCCAAACGCAAGATCCTCTTACATTCAAACACAGAAGACCAGAGAATACAATAATGTAACAACAAATCCTTTATCATAACTTAACTGCAACAATTCATGCGAATCATTCGATCATGAACTCTCTGGTATGAGACGAAAACTGAGACGGAGTAAGAAAACTGTTTTTCATAAAACAAGAAATTCAAGGGTCTATCATAAACATCAGGTTTCTAACAGATTGGAGAAGAAAGCGTCCAAACGCAAGATCCTCTTACATTCAAACACAGAAGACCAGAGAATACAATAATGTAACAACAAATCCTTTATCATAACTTAACTGCAACAATTCATGCGAATCATTCGATCATGAACTCTCTGGTATGAGACGAAAACTGAGACGGAGTAAGAAAACTGTTTTTCATAAAACAAGAAATCTCAAATACAGATGCACAACCAAGAAACTAGAATGGTTGTTAAAACTTTATAGTCGGGAGCTTTGCTCTACCATCGATAGATACAAAAATCGAGAAAACGCCTACATATACTCGAAACAACAATAGCAACAAAATCGAGACGTTGCATTAAACACATTGCGTCTGCATGGCTTCTGACAATCTGCAGCTGCAATCTCTGAATGATCATGCACCTATGGCAGACACAATCGAACCCCTGACAGTTCCGTGGGTGAATCGACGTACCTTTAATTCATCGCCGGACTTTCCCATTATGGCGGAGGAGATGTCTAACCACCACCAACCACCTTAATAACTGCTTCATTGGGATTGAGGATGGCCTAGCCAACTCGGCACCTTTGGGACGTGGATGACCCCTCGCGCTGCCACCTGGATTAACTGAACGGCCTAATGAGTATGCGTGGAGGCCAGCACGAAGGATGGGGCGAAAAATGGGATTGGTGGCGCCAAAACCATGAGGGTGAGATAAGAGGTGATGAGGCGCGAGAGAGGTGACAGGGGAAGACACGCGGAGGAAGACAGTAAGCGGAGGAGGTTGGTGATGAAATGTAATGGGCATATAAGGCTGAAGTGGAGGTGAACGGGACACATGGAAGGCGGTGAGTGGATGATGAGATGGGAAAGGGACCACACGGACCAGAAAGGGGAGATGGACAGATGTCGGAGGATGAGGAAGGGGCTAGAGGGAGCGAGCCTCATCACACGGTTAGGTGGAGAACAGATGGCAAGATGGAATGACAAGAAAGGGGGCCCCCATGTTGATTAAACGTAGAAAGACAGAGGATGTCCGGATTTTCTATGCGCCATTGATCTGGGTGCTCCAATCGCAGCCGTCGGAGAGATGCGTCCTCGATTCTGGACCCCCCCCCCCCTCCGCTTAAAGGTAGAAAGGCGAGGGGGGTCCGGAATCATCCTGCACGCCGTTGATCCAGGTGCTTCGATCGTAGCCACTGAAGAGGTGCACCCTCGATTCCGGACCCCCACCATCCTCTTAAAGGTAGAAAGGCGGGGGGGCTCCGGAATCCTATGTGCGTCGTTGATCCGGGCGCGCGAATCCTTGCAGTCCGGATTTGCTTGTCGCTTACCACAGGCGTGTTTTGATTCCGGTACTTAGGGTAAGTGGGTTTTTAACCCACTCCTTTGCATTCTAACTCACCTTACAAGAAATGTCGCTAACATTAGGCTCCATGGGGGATAGATTCATCCCTGTGATGCTCTAAGGACTCTTTTTGCAGATTCAGTGCCTTGTTGTTGGGCTATGGAGTCATTTATTAAGCTGAAAATAAAAACAATATTTACAAGAACAAAAGAGCCGACTGTGGCTCACAAAAAACATTTCTTCAAGAAATGCGCATTTATTGGGCCGTTAAAAACTTCTTTGCCTTCCAAATCCTGCAACCTGTAAGTGTTGTTTGAAAATATTTCAGAGATCTTGAAAGGCCCAAACCAGAGGGCATCAAACTTACTGTGTTTTCTCTTTTCCTGCCTAGGTGCATCCCATTTGAGAACCAGATCACCCAGCTCAAAATATTTCTTTCCACTCTTCCTGTCGAAGGTCTGCTTGATTTTCTGCTGATGATGGTAGGCCCTGTCCATGACCTATTCCCTGATTTGTTGTACTTCCACCATCTGATGAATCCTTCTGACCATATGGTCAGGCTCTCCTTCAAGGTCCTGGAGGAATTTCGCCACAGATAAGGTGAGCTGAGTAGGGAAAACAGCCTCTGTTCCGTAGACAAGTTGGAAAGGTGAGATCCCTAGGGATTTCGTTGTTGTTACTCGGTCAACCCATAGAGCGAATTTGAGTTTTGAGTCCCATGCCCTTTTATTGTCTTCCCGTAACTTCTTGATGAGCTTAATCAGACTTTTATTGGAAGACTCTGCCAATCCATTTCTCTGAGGATAATAGGGAGTGGAGTGAATCGTGAAATCTCAAACTGTTCACAAAACTTGACCAGAGGCTCAGACCGAAAGGGGGAGGCATTATCAATGACAATTCTGTTGGGGCAACCAAATCTAGCTACAATATCTTCCAGGAAGTTGATAATCACTTTGTGAGAAGTGTTTATGGTGGGGACAACTTCTATACATTTGGTGAAATAGTATGTCACAGTCAGAATCCATCTGTGCTGGCCACTTGAGGGAGGATTAATTTCTCCGATGAATTCCAATCCCCACTGTTGAAAGGGTGCTGAAACTACTATAGGCTTCAATGGCAGAGATCTGAGCTACTTCTTTCCTAAGAACTTATGGCATTTGATGCAATATCTGATTTCGTTGCAGACATCAGGAAATAAAGTAGGCCAGTAGTACCCAGCCCGGAGGATCTTGTGAGTTGTGGTCTTCCAGAAATGATGACCTCTGCAGAGACCGCTATGGAAATCAAACATAACCTTCTGGGCCTCTTGCGGGTCCAGACACCTTAAAAATACCCCTAGGGGGTCCTTCCAGTACAAGTCTTGGTCAATGAGGCAATATCTGACTGCTTTGAGCTTTAAATCTCTGGCCTTACTTTTTCCCAATCCATCAGGAGGCTTCAATTTTTGCAGAAAATACAAGATATCTTTGTACCAGGCGCATGCTGCTAGTGATAAGGTACCCTGGAAATTCTTGTTGGATGGCTCAGCTTGCTCATTGATGAAGTTAATTCCCAAAGTTTTGCAATTGGACTTAGCCAGCAGCTTGGCCAAACCCTTCCCCTTTATTGCCACATCATTCCCATCGAACAATCTCTCTAATGGGACTAGTCCCCTCAGAATGTGATTGTTGGGAAGTTGAATAATGTCATGCTTTGCTATTTTACTCAGCAGCTTACCCCCATCAAACCCTTCCTCAGAGATGAAATCTTGGTCGATATGCATCTCTGAAAATTCTTCGATAGTCTCCAAGAACTTCTTGATCTCAAGATCATCCTCAAACACCTTCCAGTGTTTGACATTGTCAGGTATGGAGGGCCTGTATTTTACTTCTACATCATACCTAAGATTGGGCAGCAAGGGTACTTTGAAATTGCTTGTTGATGTAGCCAAGGAATCTGCCACTGTGTTCTCCTCTCTTGGGATGAAAGAAATGTTAAATGATGAGAAGAAACTGTCAATTACGTCCCATACCTCATTTCTGTAACTCCTGAGTCGAGGATGCTTGGCCTAATAAGCGCTTTTGATCTGCTGGACTACCAACTCGGCATCTCCGAACACTTCTACCTCCTGAATTCCCATTTCCCTTGCGGCTCTTAATCCTAGAATAAGAGCTTCATACTCTGCCACATTGTTAGAGGTTTCAAATTCCAGCTTATATGACAGGGATATGGTTTCCTGAGAAGGGGACACAAAAAACACCCCAACACCAGCGCCTTCTCGGGAACAGGCTCCATCAAAAAACATTTTCCAGATTGGGTTGATGAAGGGAGGAAATTCATGGGAAGTAGTGGGTTGCTTTCTGATTTTCAGAGGAGGCTCGGGGGCGTGGGTGAGCTATAGTAAACTGGAGCCTAAATCAGTGTCCAAGGCAAAGATGGGATGATTGGTAGGGTTGGCTTCATCACTGATTATGTAGGCCAGTTGGGCTTCCCTATATAGTCTTCTATGCTCTCCTCCAAACACTGGGATAGTAGCATATGTGAGGTCCATCTGCAAGGTTCCCCCCAATCTTTTTATCCAAGATATTGATAACAACATACCGAACTTGGGGGGAACATCAGCCACTACAATATCCATGACCACACTTTTCATGGGTAGTTGAAATAGGGTCACAACCAGGTCCTTAATAACTCCAAGACACTGAACTCTCCTGGATTCAAAATAATAGAGGTCATGATAGGCTCAGGTGACTTTTATCCCTAGCTCTTCCATGACGGTTTTGGGCATGAGGTTGTGAGAAGCCCCTGAATCCATCAAGCAGTTGTGCAGCACTTTATCATGTATGTTCAGGGACATGTAGAAAGGGGGGGATGAGTCATCTCTATCTTCTACCATGGGTCCTAGGACAACTGTTGTCTTTTCATCTTGGAGGTTTATGGACTCTGTGGGAAGGCATGAGGCTTTAGACAACAAAATCTCAGAGAAGCGTTTTTTAAATTCTTCATGTTTAATTATCTCAGTGAGGGGCACAGGGATTCTGATCTTTTGAATTTCATGCTCGAAACTAAAAGAAGATGTAAGCTTTGAAATTTCTGTTATTTCAGGAACATGATGGTGGACAATGGGAGAGAGGGGTTGAGCCTTCTTACCTCTGTGACTATCTGCTACTTCATTAGAAGGCTTCTTTGTTCTGGTGGACTGCTCAGGAATATCAGGTGCTGCTGTCTTTTTGTCGGACCTCATGTTATACCTACCTCGGTCACCGCTAGCCTTGTCTCCCTTGCTCAATTCATTTAACTGAATATCTATGAGAGACTCCTCGTAAGCTTCTTGAGTGAGATGAGGAAAAGGAGGAGTGTCTCCTAAGCAGTGGATCTTAGGATCAAGCTCATATGTTTCTCTTTCTTCCTCATCGACCACCAAATTGTTCTGAAAAGGGGCCTGAATTCTTTGGTCTTCTCTGTTTCTTCCCCTCTCTCTGTGCATTGTCGGGGGAGCGATATTGTTTGGCCTCCTGAAACCCTCTTTGATTTCGGCGCCCTGAGGGCCCTTATTCATTTGCTTCCTTTCCACCTTCAGTCTCTCCATTCAGACAGAAACTTCATCATCTGGGTCAGTTCATCCACTTGAGTGTGGGGCAACAATGGGCCAGAAGTTGAGGCTTCGGACTTTCCCTTTCTTCTGTCTGCGTCAGCTGTGTTCCTCAGTCTATTAGCTCCTAATATGTTGTATTCCACTTCTATGGCCGCATCTTGCATTTGAGCTAAGGAGGTGGCTCTTCTTTCTCTTAATAAAAGGCAGAAATCAGGGTCAAAGGCACCAGCATAGTAAATTTGGGCAGAGGCTTCTGAGGGATTTATCTCTGCAGGAATCTTGTTATACATCTTATTGAATCTTTTGGATAAGTTAGAGACGGATTCTCCTTCCATTTTCTTCAAGGACCCAAACTCTGTCATGTAATACATGAAATCTTTCCTATCTCCCCACTGCCTCAGGAAAACATTGTCCAGAGCTTCGATTCCAGCAATAGATCCAAGGGCTAATCCTCTAAACCACTTCCTCACCTCACCATCCAGGCTATGGATCAAGACTCTCATCCATACATCTTCATTTTCAATGTTTAGGTTGTCTGCATAACTGTAGAAAGCATCCAGGTGATCTTCTGCAGTTATGTCCCCTTCTCCAGTGAACTTGGGCATGTACTTCAAGTAGTCTCCAGCAGGGAGAGGATTCACGGGATGGGGTAGGATTAAAGGGGCGTATCTGGCAGCGACTATGGCATCCATTCTATTCAGAGGGGGATTAGCACCAGCCATAGGAATATTAGGTAGTGGGGAGCCTGGAGGAGAAGGAGTGTGAACAGGAGATATCGGAAAAGAGCTTCTTGAAGGAGAGAGAGACAACGGGGAAAACAGAGAGAGAGATAAGGGACTTGAATGTGCAGATGTTTCTCTCTGTGCAGTAATAGTAATAACAGGAGGGGTGGTAAAACCTTCTGAGACCTGAGGTCTTTGCTGAGGCACAACTTCTAGGGAGGGGGGAGCGACAAGGATTTCTCTTTCTGATGCCAGACCAGGAGGAGAAAACTTAGCAGGAACTCTCCTGAAATTCAGAAAATGGGAAACCTCAGAGAAACGATGGCTAGGAAGATGAGAACAAGAAAATGGAGTTTTTACAGAACGAGGTGGGGAAATACCTGGTTCAGTGGCAAAGATTTATCCTTGAGAGGGCTTCCCTTTTCTGATAATCACCTCTGGATTTTCTTCGGGCGTAGCCAGAGGCAGCTGTCGATGGGACCGCGTGTGTCTACCACTGGAATCCACAACTAACCCAACGGGTTCGTAGCAGTGGATTCATCACAATGGAGTCGCCAGGTGCACAGTAGAAATCTTAATAGTTCTGATATCTGATGCACCTTCAGAATTAGTTGATCGTTGTCGTTCAATCCCGGGGAAAATATTCAACTTCGTCCCTGGCAACGGCGCCATAAATGTTAGCGTCGGAAGTCGCTCCTGGATTGCAGCAGGAGAAGAGCCTGACACCCATCAGTTTAATGTCACGATTTGTTTATAAAGGGATGATCAAATGGAAGAAAACTCAGAACAATATCGTCTCAACTCTGAAACTAGGCCAAGCATGCATGGGCAAGTGAGGTCTTAGATAAACTTCAAACAGTGAGTTGTAATAAGGGTGAGAAAGGGGAAGACTTGTATGAGAAGAGTGCAAGGGTCTGTCATAAACATCAGGTTTCTAATAGACTGGAGAAGAAAGCATCCAAACGCAAGATCCTCTTACATTCAAACACAGAAGACCAGAGAATACAATAATGTAACAACAAATCCTTTATCATAACATAACTCCAACAATTCATGCGAATCATTCGATCATGAACTCTCTAGTATGAGACGAAAACATAGACGGAGTAAGAAAATTGTTTGTCATAAAACAAGAAATCTCAGATACAGATGCACAACCAAGAAACTAGAATGGTTGTTAAAACTTTACAGTCGAGAGCTTTGTTCTACCATCAATAGATACAAAAATGGCGAAAATGCCTACATATACTCGAAACAAAAATAACAACAAAATCGAGACATTGCATTAAACACATTGCGTCTGCATGGCTTCTGACAATCTGCAGCTGCAATCTCTGAATGATCGTGCACCTATGGCAGACGCAATCGAACCCCTGACAGTTCCGTGGGTGAATTGACGTGCCTTTAATTCGTCGCCGAACTTTCCCATTATGGCAGAGGCGATATCTAACCACCACCAACCTCCTTAATAAATGCTTCATTGGGATTGAGGATGGCTCGGCCAACTCGACACCTTTGGGACGTGGATGACCCCTCGCGCTGCCACCTGGATTAACTAAACGGCCTGATGAGTATGTGTGGAGGCCAGCACGAAGGATGGGGTGAAAAATAGGAGTGGTGGCGCCAAAACCATGAGGGTGAGATAAGAGGTGATGAGGCGCGAGAGAGGTGACAGGGGAAGACACGCGGCGGAAGACAGTAAGCGGAGGAGGTTGGTGATGAAATGTAATGGGAATATAAGTTTGAAGTGGAGGTGAGCGGGACACATGGCAGGCGGTGACTGGATGATGAGATGGGAAAGGGACCACACGGACCAGAAAGGGGAGATGGACAGATGTCATAGGATGAGGAAGGGGCTAGAGGGAACGAACCTTATCGCATGGTTAGGTGGAGAATAGATGGCAAGATGACATGACAAGAAAGGGGCGCCCCATGTTGATTAAACACAGAAAGACAAAGGATGTCCGGATTGCTTGTGCTCCTTTGATCTGGGCGCTCCAATCGCAGCCGTCGGAGAGATGCTTCCTCGATTTCGGACCCCCCCCCTCCGCTTAAAGGTAGAAAGGCGAGGGGGGTCCGGAATCATCCTGCACGTCGTTGATCCGGGTGCTTCGATCGTAGCCGCTGAAGAGGTGTGCCCTTAATTCTAGACCCCCCCCCCCCNGGGGCTCCGGAATCCTATGTGCGCCGTTGATCTGGGCACGCGAATCCTTGCCATCCAGATTTGCTTGTCACTTACAACATGCGCGTTTTTATTCCGGTACTTAGGGTAAGTGGGTTTTTAACCCACTCCTTTGCATTCTAACCCACCTTACAAGAAATGTCGCTAACAGAATGAAAGATATCAATTATTGTTCGATGAATCCTATTTACAGGAGGGAAAGAGGAGTTTTCTGGAACAATCTTGAACTACGATATACAATCTTCTTTAAAATGCAATCTTCAACGAATCACGTAACAATGACAATTCTCTATTTGTTCTATTTCAACGATTGATTTCCAATATTTTCAAAATGAAAATGCTTTTAAAAAGAAAAATGTTTTTTACTTTTCAAAAAGAACCACCATGGAAGTGAAACTAAGGAAAACCAATAACTAATGAATAAGCGATAAACAAAAACCCAAACCAATCTTTCAATGGAGACAAAAATGACAAGCAGAAAAGACTAGTCTTTTTAATTGCATGAGAACAATGATTTTCCAAGTAATGAGAAAATGAGAAAGACAAACAATCCCAACTTTCAAACCGATCACCAGCTCCTAACCAAACAAGTACTCATATTCCAGGATCAAAGATTATATCCTTGCTAAGAAAAGTCAAGAGATGAGAGTTGAGAAAAAGATGGACACGAAGAGCCTTTGATTTCCGAAGACTGATCGTGCACAAAATCCGAAGTCAAGAAACAATCAACGAGTGGTCCAAGAAGTTCTTTTCAGACACCTATACAGATCTGGTCATCTGAGCATACAAAAGCCTTAATTCCAAAAAATTTAAAAATGGGTTCGCAGGCTATCAGTAATGTACAGTGCGAGAATGGAGCATTCTCGTAGGTTGGTTACAAGTAGGGTGCGATAACCTCGCACTGGACTGAAAGGCAGGGTGCAAACTCAAGGGGTTATCATAGGCCACTGAGGGGTTCAGTGCGAGAAGGCTTGAAACTAGGCAAAATTTTGATAAAGAAAAAAAATTTGAAGGGACTTCTGGACCCAGAGAGTCTGTCAGGGTTTCTTGAAGACTCAGAGATTGATAGAAATGAAGAAAGGTAAGGCAAGAGAAAATGGCCAAGGAAAAACACCAAAAACCACTAAAAAATGGGTTTCATCCCCAGTGGATTCGCCAATTTTGTTATTGGACTAATTGGTAGGTGAGGACACTAACAGATCTCCCTAGATCCATCTGGATCTAGAACAAAACATGACAGGACATGACTCTTTCCCTAAGTTATGACCATTGAATTAGCTAGTAAGGAGGAACAAGTGACATACCTTTGTATCGCTTCCTTACGTCTCTATTGCTCTCACTTTGCTACGGTGCTCTCGTGAGGTCAAGACCAGGACAACACAAACCAACCAAATTGAAGATAGAAAAATGTATTCAATCGTCAACTACTATGTATGATCAAAGAATTACACAATAAAGTAAGAATGACTTTATGGAAAAAGGACATGCCACTGTATCATATTAATTGAAAGTAGAAGATACAACCTGATCACCTTGATGTCGCAAGCTGCCTTTTGGTGACTCTTGGTTCCAACACACACACTTGTTCTGTCCTTGCATGAAGAAGATCCAATTCCTCTTGATAGACCTACTAGAGTCTCCAAGCTTCTGTTCAAGCTGGTTTCTTCACACAATTCCTTCACCAATTCTTCAATTAATCTTGCTTAACCTTTTCCATGAGAATCCTTTCAATATATAGGAGAGGGTGAGATGGTTACATGGATGAGAATGATGCCACCAAATCATAGAAGCTAGTAAAATGACAACCATACGAATGCCAACTCATTTTCTAGAATATTCCCTTCTAGAACCCTCGAGACTTCTTCTCTTTTCCAAACTTAAAAACAAGTTCGCACCCTGTGTATAGAGAAACCTGTGAGAAGTTCGCACCCTAGATGAAGGTGGTTTGCGAGAATGGGCCATTCTCACACCCTAGGCCATATGTAGCCTGTGAACTCACTTTGAAAATATGTTTTCTGGAAGGAGATAAATACCACTTTTCTCAGGAGAAAGTTCTTGTTGGGAGCCTAAGTACACTATTGTTAATACATCACCAAGATGACCAAAATCATGTGTAACATCTGCCAGCTTATCCACACTCTGCATTGTAATGTGATATTCTAGCACTTTTCTGCATTCTGCATGCATTTTCTCAATTGTCCCCTTCTTTGCTTGCAATTGTTCGATCATCCTCTTTGTGTCTCGTTGTAGTGGCTCCATTGAGCCTGTCTTTATTTCTTGTCATCCAATGCATCCTTCATCTCTACCTATAGGTTCTTCATATCCTGGGCACTCCTCATCCTCTTGAGGATGGCCATTGCCTTATGTTGTTGCTTTAAGTCCTGAATATCGACCATTATCTTCTCCTATTTCTGGTCCAGCTGCTGTATTTTCTCGTTCTCTTCCATTTTGGTCCATATTTGAGAAGTTATGTCATATAGTTCTTTCACTGCCTTATCTTCCTATGCAATATTTTCGATGTGTGTAGTATCCTCATGTTCCCTTTTCTCTCTAACTTCAGGTGGTGTATAAGGCTCCAATTTCTCCGTGAGATCTGTAATATCCTTTTTGTACTGGTCCATGACCTACACAATATTCAAAAACATCCTTTCAGGTGTGTCTTCTAGCTCCTGCACGTAGTCTAGGATGTTGTTGTAGTCTGTTGTTAGTCCCTTATCCAATATGTTTGCTCATTTCTTATCCTCCTCCTTCTCTATATTCAATTGGTCACATGTAATATGTAGCACCTCTATAACCTCCCTACCAACTTCCAAGTTGTTAGGGACCCAACCCGCACATATGTAGAACAATATATTCAGATGTAATAAAGGTCAATATTAATAAGGCCTTGCAATAAAGTAGAATAAGTCGAATGTAAGAAGACCTAATAGAAGCTTCCACTTCTAAAAGGATCTTCCTCTAGATGCTTCTTTTGATAGACATATTTAGTATAAATAGGAGTCGAGGGTATGAGAACCCTAGCTTGGATATTATTGTAATAGAGCTCTACTTGACTAGAGGTTTCCCCCTCAAAGAGGCCTGTGAACATTTCTCTCATAATCAAAGTGCTCTTTTGTGGTGTTATTTTGATATCATTTCAGTATTATTGTGGTGTTGTTCTGTTTATATTTTTGTTTATCTTCCATTTCTAGAATTTTATTTCAATTCTGCATACTTTTTATATCTGGAATATTACAAGTGGTATCAGAGCACTTTCCTTAGCAAAAATTGTGGGTTAAATTTTTTTAGGGTAGAGACATATTCTGACATCTTTAAGCCACAGAGATATGTCATTACACACATAAACTTGTGGTTGAGGGATTCATACACGTAGGAAATACAAGTGGTACTTAAGCGCACATCTGTTGGCAACCCTTGTAACCCCTGTTGGTACTCCTTCGAGTGGTAGTGCATCAGACAACTCCTGTGTACAGATCGGCCTAGATTACTTGAAGCCCTCTTTAGATAAATCGATTGGTCAAATGACTATTATAGTTCCACCGTGAACAACACTCGGGAAGATACTCTCTAGTACTTGGGTATTCAGGTAGTACGGATAAGGGCCCAGTCTAGCCTCCTTAGTTAGTTCCCTGAGATATTGGTCTGAGTACTATTGTTGGACCCTGCACGTATATCAGAGAGATATAGCATAGGGAAAACCCTTGTCTATAGAACCCTTGAATACCTAACCCTTGGGGATGGAAAAATAAAAATAAATAAAACAAACAAGATATATTGTCACGCAACTATGTTCAAGTTTCCAAATCACTACAAATTTCTTCCTGGTTAAGCATTTGGGCATTTCATCACTGTTGTATTCTTCAGACCGGAGTATAACTCCGTAGGTGTAAAAAAAAAGGTCTGGAAATTTTTTGCACCATTATTTGAGACCTATTCCATTGGATTCATCTCTTAGCCCTTATCACATTCATACATATCATTTTTCATCAAAAACATTTCTGCCCCTCCCCCGCCCCATTTCGGTTCCCTCGTCATCATGGCCCATACTCATAGCCAAGACTTGGAAGCTCACTTCAATACCTTGCAATCTAGTTTCACAGAGACCTAACAAGAAGTGAAACAACTCCGTGCCAATGTTGTCGCCATCAATACAACCATGCAGTCCTCAATAGAGGAACTCAAAAAAGACATGCCTACCCATCTTGAATCTGTCATTTTGATGATCTACACCAAGCTGCATATCCATGCAGATAACCCTTTATCTGACCCACCTCCACATACCAAAGTTGAAACTTACTCTCATTCCCACAATTTTCAGCACCATCAC
>ML796909.1:0-10106 GCA_009831015.1 Picea engelmannii | reverse complement strand
TTCCCATTCCAACAATTTTGCATGGTGCATCGTCACCCAAATGAACCTATCCAAAATCACCTTGAACATAATCTAGAAAATGTTTCCTATGGGGTGTGGCATGAAATGAAGCCCCTGAATCTACTACCCAAGACTCAAAAATAGTATCTATAGAAAGAATCAAAGCATCTTTTAACACATCACCTGTTACATTTGCTTCCTGATTTCTCTCCTGCTGTCCATCTCTTTGTTTCTTTAGAGCTCTGTAGTCTTTCTTCAGATGTCCTCTCTTCCCACAATTCCAACACTCTATATTTCCAAGTCTGGATTTGGATCTGCCCTTTCTAGAATTCCCACAGTTCCCGAAACCCTTTCCTCTATCCTTTTGTCTTCCCCTGTTCTCCATGTTCAATGCATTTCCCGATGTCTCACCTGTGCTTTTCCATCACATTTCCTCACTAAGGATAACACCAACAACATCATCAAATTTTAAAGTATTTGAACCAGAGACAGAGTTACTTACAACCATGACCAAGCCGTTCCAGCTTTCTGGCAATGAGCACAAGATTAGAAGAGCCCCGACTTCATCATCAAAGTCCACTTTTACAGAATTTAGTTGATCAGTAACCGTATTAAAATCATTTAAATGATCTGCAATAGACCCACCTTCCGACATCTTCATATTAAATAATATCTTCATTAGAAATACCTTATTGGATGCAAAGGTTTTTCCATACAATTTGGCCAATGTGTCCATCAAACCCTTTGTTGTCTTTTCTTTCAAAATATTGAAAGCCACCAATGCTTCCAGGCTCAGCCGTATCGTTCCTAGAGCCTTTCTATCAAGAATATCCCATTCTTCATCCTTCGTAGATGCCAACTTCTTTGTTATTCCTCCCAATGGTAGGAATAGATCCTTCTGATATAAATAGTCTTCCATTTGCATCTTCCATAACTGGAAGTTTTGGCTGTTAAATTTCTCGACCCTAAACTTTCCATCTTCCGACATTGCTCCCACTTGAACCAGGAACCCTCTTTTCCTACGAGTTACCTTTCGCTCTTATACCAGTTGTAAGAAAAATAGGACGGTGAAGCATTAAAATAAAACAAATGCGGAAAAAAAACACAGAAGATACACAATACAATAGAGACATAGATTTACGTGGTTCACCTAGTGTGGGCTATGTCCACCAGAGAAATTTCCAGGTCCTTCCTTTATTATTATCCAACATATGAAGGGATACAACCTACAGCAAACCCATTGTAACTTCCTCTTCTTTCTCTCACAATCTCCTATCTCAGAATACAATATTCGCCATCAACCATAGCCGCAATACATTTCCCTCATAAAAGAGGGTTTCCTTCTAGGGGAAAAAACCCTAACATAATCTCTACTGTTAGATCTGCGACCTTATAATGAATGGTCCAGATTTACAATGAAACTACAATATACATTTACAAGGCAATTTTTCCTTTGGGTGCTTTACGCCCGAAACCCCGTTGGGGGCCTGCTTGCCCCCAGACCCCCCAGCCAGGGGGATAGCCCCCCTGGACCTTGCAGAGGGGGTGCCCCCCCCTGCACTCCTCCATGTAGAAGAGTGTACATACTTCTAGGGTGTAAATACTTCATGGGGTATAAACACAGCTGAAAGTAAAAGAGCTCTGAATCAAGAAAACAATCAGGCTCCACAACCAAAACGACCCATGGTTCTAGCCAAAGCTCATGAAGGTATAGCTGGAGGACAGTATGATGGAAAAGATACCATAGAGAAGGTATTGTGGACATGTTTATGGTGGATAAAATTCCATAAAGATGAAAAAGAATATTACCATAACTGTGATGTCTGTAAGAGAGTGGACAAACCCAACAGGAGGGATGAGATTCCACTAAGACCACACATAACTCTTCAAGTATTGGAAAAGTGGGAAATATACTTTTTCGAACCTATTAATCCACCAATAAGAAGGTCAGGAGCTAGATACATCATTATTGCGAAAAAATAATTAACCAAATGGGCAGAAGCAACACCAGTCAAGGATTGCAGCATAGAGACAACAACAAACTTTCTATTTGAGTAGGTGATTACAAGATTTGTATGTCCCAATATTTTGATGAGTGACCAAGGAACCCATTTCATTAATAGTACCATCTAGGCTATGGCTGAGGAATTTGAAGTCTATCACCAGAAGAGTACACCATACCATCCTCAAGAAAATGGAACAGTAGAAGATTTCAACAACATTTTGGAGAATACCTTGACAAATAGAGATGATTGGGATTTAAAAATACCAGCAATATTATGGGCATACAACACTACATGAAAGAAGTTGACAATACATACACCATTCATATTGGTATATGGAAAAGAAGCAGTGATTCCATTAAAATTTTTGGTACCTAGTCTGTGCATTGCATCAATTACAAATATGGCAGAAAGAGGCGCAATACAGGAAAGGTTAAGTCAACTAATGGAAATGGAGGAAGATAGGATTCTGGCAAGATTCCAACAAGAGGTGCAGAAAGAAAGGGACAAAGCCTAGCATGACAGACACATAAAGAAGAATATCTTTAAGGAGGGAGACCTAGTTCTCCTCTATGAATTTTTTTTCTTACAACATCCTGGTAAGTTCAAAATGCATTGGCTAAGGCCATATGGAGTGAAGTATGTCACATATGGAGGATTTGTGCAGCTAAAGGACTTGACAGGAACAAAACTGCAAGGAATGGTGAATGGTAGTTGACTGAAAATGTATAGGGATAGTTTCCCTACTAATTCTTGGTAGTTGCAACGTAGTAAGGAAGCTCTATGTATAGTGTACTATAGTAGAAATTAGGAAAGAAAAATTGCAAAAATACATAAAAAGTAGAAAAACAAAAAAATTACAAAAAGAGAAAGAAGTTGTTTGAATGGCAGAAAATAAAAAAAAGTCATGTAAAATAGACAACAGAAACCGTGCCAGAAAATTGGACATCACACACAAGGAACACGGGACATTGCGCAACTGCACAAAAAATGTGAAAAATACGACAAAACGTTAATGAATAGGTCTATAAAGAGGGGAAAAATGGGCAAGTTCAACACTTAGAGATTTATGAGAAAAGAGAGAACTAAAGAGTGAGAATTAGGAGAAATTGTGTGAATATGAGAGAAAATGATCACCTCGTATCTAGAATGACACTGCCAAATCTTGGTGCCCCAAGAGGATACACTCGGGTTACTCGACAGTCCATATGAAGGAAATAATGAATGGCAGAGCCCGAGAACGTGGGAGAATTGGAATAAGTCACAACCTCGACGACTGAGTCGCTTAGCCTGAAAAGGGTAGAGGAGGAAACCTCGACAACTACGCAAGGAGAAATGGGTCAGAGCTCCACAAACCCAAATGGAAGCACAAACCCTAACCCATAAACACTGACCAAACCTAAGGAAACGAAGGGCCAACAACAGGGTCATGAAACATAGGAGGTATTGGTTGAGGATATCACACATCAACTGAATTTCGAGGGGGATGAGGAAGATATGATCGAAATAGTGGTGAAAGGCCACCCAACCATCGAACAGAAAAGAAGGGCACATGACGTAGCTAAAATCACACTACCATACATTCCCGACGTCGTGGTCATAGTGGTGAATATGCTCAGGAAAGTGCCAAAGTTGAGATATTTTGACCACGATGTTAGTGACACGACAACATTTCCATACCTAGCTAAGGAAACATATTTGGCAGACATGGGGGAGATAGGGCCCCTAAGAAGACCCATCATGGATCCCACGCAGTGGATATTAGGGATCTATAATCCCGACATCATGAACCCTCTAGAAATACCACACTTTGAGCATGATAAGAATGTGGGACTATGCGTCAAGAAGTTATTGGACATCTTCCATGGGGGTATCCTGTGGATGGATAGGCTAGTTTCCATCGATGTGGCTCTGAGTACCAAAATTATAGGGTTTCCCATTGTTGGTGCACAACTTGAAGAATACTTGGAAAATAAAGCGTGTGAAAATGATATTGCTAGATAGTAAAGGCGCAGTTTGGAACCAATAGGGGGAACATGGGTATTGTTCTCAAATACATCAACGACCCTATGACATGGTTCACCAACAAGATAATGGCTTGCAATTTTCTGAGGAAATGCAGGAAAGAAGAGACTCCAGCATGAGTCATAAAATTCATCGTGCAATGCGCAAAAGGGGTTTAGCTGGGCGCCATACCTCTTAAACCAATTTATGATCGATTGCATGGATCTGCAGGACAATGGAACTGATTTCCATTATTCTTGGCTCCTCATCCTCATTGTGTTGGTATCTTGGAAGGAGCCAAAATTATCGACTTTTCTAGACAGGAAGGGGAAGTGCTATGTAGCCAGGTACGAAACCCTCTAGCAAGCCAAGGACACTAAAAATCAATAGGAAAATAACACAAACTTTTCCATAGTTCTGGAAGATATACAATAAGGAATGAAACATGTATGGAGGATTCCTATTAAGGTGGTCCAGGAGTACAAAGGGATTTCCAGGCTTAAGGAATCCAAGCATCATATGTGGATCTAGGCCACAAGGGAATCAAAGAAAATATGGTTGGAAATGAAGTATTGCGTCTCAAGGGAAGAGGTCAATTGGATCATCAAAGACTGGCCTGCACATTGGAAGGTGCCAGCAGCAAAGACAACAACAAAACCCAAGGAGAAAGCTGAGGAAATCCCATTGACAAAGACAAGTATCTCAACTGAGAATACTATAAAGGTTGCTGAGCACAATCAAACATCAATAAGTAGCGCAACACCAAAAAATACAAGGAGGAAAGAAACAGTGTCCAGGGCAGAAGTCAAGGGCGATGAAAAGAATGGAGAATCCTCTTGGCCCAAAGAGGAGGAGTCATAAAAGAAGAAGAGTGGGGTGGAACCCTCACAAGTGAAGAGAACTTCATCGTAGGAGGAGGAAACATGCAAGAAGAAAAAATACCATAAGAAGCCTCCAGTCATCACCTTGACAGAGGACAATGGCAAGATAGTGGCAGACAAAGTCTAGGAAAGGGGGGAAGATGTGGTACACACAATTGAGGCACATATGGAGGAGATCATGGTGAAGTTAGTGGATTCCCATGATACGCTACAAAGACTATATATGCTTACAATACAAGTTACAATGCAACAACCAAAGAAGACACAACAACCCCCTGTGAAGAAGGAATAAGAGGAAACAATGGAGATAGTGGTGAAGGGAAAAAAAAAATCATGGTCACACAACAAATGTTGTGAGATGAAAAGGAGACAACACGAAATCTAGTTAGGTACATCAACCAACTTGAGTTGGTTATGGCGCAGATACCTACAAAGGCGCTATACAGGCTACAAGCAAGTGCTATGCAGGAAGTTCAATCCAGAGCTCGCGCAGATGCCACCAACTTGTGTAATATTCTAGATATAAAAAGTATGAAGAACTGAAATAAAATGCTAGAAATGGCAAATAAACACCAATATAACCAGAACAACACCACAATAGTACTAAAATGATACCAAAATAACACCAGAAAAGAGCACTTTGATTTTGAGAGCAATGTTCACGGGCCTCTTCGAGGGGGCAACCTCCAGTCGAGCAGAGCTCTATTACAATAATATCCAAGCTAGGGTTCTCATACCCTCAACTCCTATTTATACTAAATATGTCTATCAAAAGAAGCATGTAGAGGAAGATACTTTTAGAAGCAGAAGATTCTATTAGGTCTTCTTACATTCGACTTATTCTACTTTATTGCAAGGCCTTATTAATATTGACCTTTATTACATCCGAATATATTGTTCTACATATGTGCGGGTTAGGTCCCTAACATGTCCTCCCCCTTAAAAATGGTCTTGTCCTCAAGGCTTGAGATGTGGAAATTGTTGCAGAATGGTAGCTGTTTCCCAAGTGGAATCTGTTGGAGTTGTATCTTCCCATTGGACTAACATTTCCTTGACGGTTCTTTGACGTAGGAAATGTCCACAATGGTCCAAAAATTCTTGTTGTTGTAGCTAAATGGATCCTTCTTCGTCTAACTCGGGAAAGTTGGTTTGAATTTGGAACTTAGTTCTAATCACCTTCTTTAAGCATGAAACATGAAAAATAGGATGTAGCTTAGAATGAGTGGGAAAATCTAACTGATAGGCCACCTGTCCCACACGCTTGACAATGGTATAAAGACCATAAAATTTGGGCACTAGCTTCTGACAATGCTCGACCTTGAGGGAATTTTTCTTGTAAGGTTGTAGTCAAAGAAAGACCTGATCCCCTTCTGCAAATTGACATTCAGAGCAACCTTGATCTACTTGTTGCTTCATCCGATTCTGTGGCATGACCAAATTCTCTTTGAGGGTACGAAGAATAGCCTCTTGAACTTTAAGAATTTGGTAAACTACCTGGAGCTTTGAGACACCAGGTAAGTATGAGAGAACTGAAGGTGTATTTTGTCTGTATATTGCTTCAAAAGAAGTCATGCATGTAGATGTATGGTATGAAGTGTTGTACCACCATTCAACTAGGGGTAACCATTGAACCCACTGATTTTTCTTTTCTGAGGAAAAACACCTCAAATATATTTCCAAACACTTGTTGACAACTTCAATTTGACCATCAGTCTGGGGATGATGAGTTGTGCTGAGATGAAATTGGGTGCCTTGTATCTTGAACAATTCTTGCCAAAAATTTCTAGTGAAAGTTGGGTCGCGATAAAAAAATAATAGAATGCAACATGCCATGAATCTTGAAGACCTAATACATGAAAAGTTGAGCCACCGTGGATGATGTAAATGGGTGTTGAAGAGCACAGAAATGAGCATATTTGGAAAGGTGATCAAAAACCACCATGATGACTGATTTATTTCCTGATTTGGGTAAAATCCCTAGATATATCCCTCCAAATAACAGGGGGAATCAGAAGCGGTTGTAGTTTGCTAGGAGATTTGACTGTTTCTCCCTTGTTGCGTTGACACACATCACATTCAGCTACAAAATTACGAACATATTGTTTCGTACCATCCTAGAAAAAAGAACGTTTGACCTTGTCATAGGTTTTGGTAAACCCGGAGTGCCCAATTGTGGGTGTAGCATGAAGCTCAGAAAGTACCATGGATTTAAGTTTTGATTTCTTACTTAAATACAAAAGGCCTTTGTATCGAAGCTCATCATGGAGCCAAGAGTACCCTGAGGAAGTTGGAGCATTGGACTGCAATTGTTGGATCAGATGCGAACTTTTGGGATCTTGGAGCCATTACTGGCGAACGGATTGGAGCCAATTTGGTACAATGAAGGAAAAATAAAAAAGGGATCCTTCATCTTCATATTTTTGGGAAAGTGCATCTGCAACCACATTTTCTTTTCCTTTCTTGTAAATGATCTCATAATCATATCCAAAGAGATTTGTCACCCATTTTTATTTCTCTAGGGAGGAAATGCGTTGTTCCAAAAAATAATTGAGGATTTGATGGTCTATCTTAATATGGAAGCGTTTCCCCAATAGATAAGGGCGCCACAGATAAACAACATGTAGAATAGCCAACATTTCCTTTTCATAGATTGATTTTCCCATATTTCGTTCAGACAATTGCTTGCTAGTAAAGGCCAAAGGCCAACCCTCTTGCATAAGGACAAGACCAATTCCTTTCTCTGAAGCATCACATTCCAGGACAAAGGTCTTTGTGAAATCAGGAAGGGCCAAGACTGGAGTGGTGCACATAGCCATATTAAAGGTTTTAAAATCTTGAGAAGTTGTTGGAGTCCAAGTGAAAGAGTTCTTTTTTAGGAGTGCAGTGAGAGGTGTTGCAATATTTCCATAATTCTTAACAAACTTGTGATAATAACCTGTTAAGCCCAGAAATCCATGCAAGCTTTTCAGAGTCTTTGGGTGAGGCCAATCTTTCATAGATTCAATATTTTTAGGATCCACCCTGACACCATCCTTGCCAACCAGATGACCCAAGTACTCGACTTCTAAGGTACCAAAAGCACATTTAGACTGTTTCAGGAAAAGTTGGTGCTGAGAGAGTAGATGGAGAACTCGATCCACATGAGCAAGATGGTATGTCCAAGTTTTTCTATAGATGAGGATATCATCAAAGAAAACTAAGACAAAATGACAAAGAAAAGGACAAAAGACATGATTCATGAGGCTTTGGAAGGTGGAGGGGGAATTACACAAGCCAAAGGGCATGACCAAAAACTCATAGTGGCCCTCATGAGTTCTAAAGGCAGTCTTAGGAATGTCTTCCTCTTTCATGCATATCTGGTGGTATCCATAATGAAGATCAAGTTTAGTAAAGAACTAGGTGCCACTCAATTCATCCAAGAGGTCATCAATGACAAGAATGGGAAATTTGTCTTTAATGGTGAGTTTATTGAGGGCACGGAAGTCAGGACACATTCTCCAAGAACCTTCTTTCTTCAACACCATGACCATAGGAGAAGAGTAGGGGCTTGTAATAGGGTGGATAATGCCTATGTTAAGGAGTTCCTGAGCCATTTTCTCAATTTCATTTCTTTGGGAAAAGGGGTGATGATACAAACGAATATTGGGAGGAAGGCTTCCTGGTACAAGGGGAATAGAATGATCATGAACACCACGAGAACGAGGGAGTCCCTAGGGTGTGGAAAATACCACTTGATGTTTAGAAAGGATGGATTGGAGGTCTTGTGGCACCGAGGGTGTCTATGTTGCTTGTATGGCATGGTGTTGGGCAATAATGCTAGAATGACCTTTTTTGAGCAGATTTTGCATGCTATGGGAACTAATGATCTCAGGTGAACTGGCGGTGATGTCTTGGAACTTATATTTTTGGTCCTCTTGGTCGAATTGCATGGTTAATTCCTTAAACTCCATGAGAATGGGACCCAAAGTCCTTAGCCAGTCTGCACCCAACACAATGTCACAATCACCCATGTCGATAGAAAACATATGAGATTTCAGGTGGTAGTCACCAATTTGGAGACATACATTTTCACAATGCCCTCCACATTTCATGGAGCCACCATTGGCAATCATGATTTGGAAATTATTGACTTCATGGATATAACAATGAGTTTCTTGGGAAATGCAACGATGAATAAAATTATGGGTGCTTCCACTATCAACTAGAATGATGACCTTCCTATGCTTGATGTAACCAATTATCTTGAGGGTTTGGGGAGAAGAGAAGCTACTGAGAGCATTTATGGAAATGACCGGTTCTACTTCGGGAGGGTTTAAGGGAGGGGTTATGTCAGTGGTTTCAGGTGACTGAGACATAAGGGGAGTTTCAACATCCTCTTTCGAAATATCCTCCGAGATGGCCATAAAAATATTTTCTTCCTTACACTTGTGTCCCGGAAAATATTTGTCATCGTAATTATAACAAAGGCCTTTGAGTTGGCGTTCATCCATTTCATCCCTAGTCAATTTTTGGATCTTTAATGGAGCAGAGGGAGTAGTGGGATTTACGGGTTTAGTGCGAGCGATAAAGGAGGGTTTTTATTTTTGAGAAGATACAACCTATTGTGCTTCTTTATCTCTTTTAGTAGCATCCACCCAACTCTGAGGCCGAGCCATGAGGACATGGGCCCGAATCTCATCCTTGAGGCCACTGATAAAACATTCTCGAAAAAAGGCATCAGGCATGCCCTATGTCTGAAAAGTCAGGCCCTCAAAAGCAGCTATAAAGTCTTCCACTGTTCCAGATTGTTTCAACTTTGTCAAACGACCTAAATGCTTGGTGTCAATGTCAAAGAATTCATAAAGCTCTGCCACAAAGTGTGTCCAAGAAATATACCCTTGACGTGAAGTTTTTCTCCATTGCCACAATTGCAAATGTTCTTGATCTAGATGGAGAACACCATACAGGAGTTTGGCCAAGTCATCTGTAATGTCGTATAAAGAGAAATAATGTTCCATTTGGGTTACCCAACCAGTGGGATCTGAGCCATAAAATTTGGTCACATCCACCCGTGAAAGGCGTAGGTCACGTTGAAAGTGATGGTGCTGAAAATTGTGGGAATGAGAGTAAGTTTCAACTTTGGTATGTGGAGGTGGGTCAGATAAAGGGTTATCTGCATGGATATGCAGCTTGGTGTAGATCATCAAAATGACAGATTCAAGATGGGTAGGCATGTCTT